>BLSH010078506.1:562103-575308 GCA_018402905.1 Glandirana rugosa | reverse complement strand
CATTTTGCAGAACAGTGATATGGGTACTCCTGGCTTATTTATACTTTTTTGACACAGTTTGAAGATGATTTTAGAACAGTTCTATGGCCTCTAATGTTAATTAATACTTTTCAGACCCATTTTGAAGATGATCTCCATTTTTGCATTTTTTATGTTTTTATTTTTTTTTTAAATATTTAAAGTTATTTCCCTGTCCCCATTTCTTTGTAGGGCACTTGTCCCACCCTTACCCACATTTTCCTTCCTTTTGCAGACCTCTAGGACCTTCCTGGGCTTTTTTACAGCATTTTTAAGATTTTTCATTAAAATTACCAGAACCCCGGACCCGAACCCGGACTGTTTTTGAAAAGTCCGGGTCCGGGTCCCGGACACCCCAAAGTTCGGTACGGACCCGAACTTTACAGTCCGGGTTCGCTCAACTCTAAAGTTTAATGCTATTTACTTCTGTGTGCGTTCCTGTCAGTTTAACGCCATATAGACGTGTGTTTTACTGCCAGTTTAACGCCATATACTTATGTGTGTGTTACTGCAAGTTTAACTCCATTTACTTCTGTGTGCGTTAATGCTAGTTTAACGCCATATAGTTTTGTCCGTCACTGTACGTTTGACGCATTATATTGCAGTATATTATAGTGTATCCGTGTGAGTAATCAAATGAAAGTGCACCAAACACCACTTTACACTGATTAAAGTGCGTCTACATACAGATTGCCACTTCTTCACATTTGATAATAAGCACCGCCCCCTCCCTCCCAATAATGTCTGGGAGGACAACAAGGAGAGGCAGACGTTCCCTTGGCACTGTAAGGGGACCAGCAACAAATGTGCCCACAGGCAGGGGTGGACATGGTGGTCAGTCCTCAGGCAGGGCATCAATTCCTCTGTTTAGTGAGTTTGCCCGTGCTATTCAGCCACAGCTGGACTGGCTTACTAAACCTTCCTCATCCTCTGTAATGCAAGCAGAGACAAGTGTGCATGCCCCTGCAGTTGCCAGAGTGGATAAACCTGCCTCCTTATCCACATCTGTTCCTGCCATAGCCCCAACATCAGCCATGGAGGAGTCAGCTGACTTATTTGACCATAGCGTCAGCCACTTGTTCCTTGATGATGCCCAGCCATTACTGGATTCAGATGTTGGTTCTGAGGTTGAGGATGGCAGGAACATGAGCCTAGAGAGGGGAGAACACTGGTAGACAAATTGGCATTCATGTTCCCAAAGCCGCATGGTATTGTCAAGTTGTCTCCATGGGTAATGATGATGATGAAGATGGAGGAGATGGAGATGATGATGATGAGGTCACTGATGCGACTTGGGTGCCAGATAGAGCAGAGGAGGAAACTGAAGGTGAGGTGGCACAACCCCAAGGAGACCGACATCAAGAAAGAGTAGAGAGCAGCCACCCTATTCCATCACATTCTGCAGCTGTTATCTCCTGGCCCACTTCCCAAAGCTCAGATGTCTGGGCCTTTTTCAGCACATCTGCAGCAGATCACACTGTTGCTATCTGCAAACTGTCTCAGGCACATCAAACGTGGCAAAAACACCAGCCATTTGGGTACCACATGCTTAACAAGGCATTTAACGTCCAACCACTCAGTTGACATGAGCACCTAAAAGCCACACAAAAGGGACACAAATCTGTACCTCCTCCTTACCCATTTCAGTTTGCCCCTGCTATACTGAGTCATTACCTCTCAGCAGCCTCCACTGACAGGGATGATGGTATAGCACAGGTTGTCCCAGGTCCTAGCAGCACATCTGCCAGCAGCACACTACCAGCTATAGACTGTAACCGGCAAATTTCTCTGTCCCATCTGCTGCAGCGAAAAAAAACCACCCACATGCCCAGCGTCTAAATGCTAGCTTGTCAAAGCTGTTGGCTCTTCGACTTCTGCCTTTCAGCCTGGTGGATTCTGCTCCCTTCTGTGAATTCGCACACTGTGCTGTACCACAATGGCAGATTCCCAGTCGTTATTACTTTTCATGTAAGGTTATTCCATCTCTCTACCATCACGTGGAAGGGAATGTTCTGGCATCGTTGGGCAAGGCAGTCAGCTGTAAAATCCCCCTTACTGCTGACACGTGGTCCAGCAAGCATGGGCAGGGACGATATATTTTGTTCACAGCACACTGGGTTATACTGCTTGCAACTCAGAAGGATGCAGGACAGGGCTCGGTGCTGCAGCTTGTTGTGCCCCCACATCTCCATACAGCTGGTGTTGATGATACCAGACCTGTGAGCTCTACTCCATCCTCCTCCTACTCCTCCCCACCTCCATGTCCTCCTCTGCAGAATTGTCCTATGAACATCAGGTACCCCCTAAGCGTTCAAAGGGCTATTCCATGAATCAGGCTAAAAGGCGCCATGTAGTGCTTAAGCTGGTGTGTCTAGGGGACAGGAACCACACTGGACCAGAGATTCTTGCAGCTCTGCAGGGACAGGCCCAGAGGTGGTTCACACCACGCCAGTTGGAGCCAGGAATGGTGGCGTGCGATAATGGCTCAAACCTTCTGTCCACTCTTAAACAGGGAAAGTTGACACATGTGCCATGCTGGGCACATGTCCTCAATTTGGTGGTGCAGCATTTCCTAAATGCGTACCCAGGGTTGGAAGATGTGCTAAAACTGACCAGAAATGTCTGTAGCCATTTCAGGCGGTCATCCACAGCCGACTCCAGTAGGTTACTGTGTCGTGGAAAACGTCGTATTGAGGCTTCTGTTGGTCAAGAGAGGAGCATTGGAGAATGCGTCCGCCTAAGTGATGCATTTTGGATTTTTTTTAGCCCTTGCCGCTCAGGGCTGTCAGCTTCCATTCCCATCTGCAGCGTCTGCATCACATGGTGGAGGATTACTTAGCGGCCAAAACAGGGATGAAGAGCTTTCCAGTTGACGATCCACTGGCTTACTGGGTCATGAGAATAGACCACTGGCCAAAACTTGCCCAGTATGCTATTGAGTTGTTGGGCTGCCCTGCATCCAGCGTGCTTTCAAAATGAGCATTAAGTGCTGCAGAAAGTTTCGTTACTGATCATAGAACGCGTCTGTCCACAGACTCCGTGGACTGTTTGACTTTTATCAAAATTAATCAGTCCTGGATTACCAGCTATGAAGCCCCTGATGCCGATGTCACTGATTAAGTGTTTTTGGGATGTGGAATTTCTTCAGGATTTCGAGGCTTCTTAGCTTTGAGGGTGTTCAATCATTTCATCTGGAAGAATGTTTTTGGTATAGGTTTCATGGGCACAATTAACACCCAATGACCAATTTTTCTGCACCTGTTTGACATATCATTGCATATCATTGCAATTTTATTTACAGAAAGGCCAATTCTTGCCTTCATGAAGAGCCCCTCTATAGGGTTATGGTGTGAAGGCACCACCAACACCCAAAACCCAATTTTTCCATACCTCTTACTTCTATCCAAAGTCAAAGTGACACCAGAATGTATCCAAAAAATCCCTAATCTTGTTCCCAGCGCACTACATTGTGGCCTCATCATACACACTGGCTCCCTGGCTGTTGCTGAGCAAAATAAAGGCAGCTTGTAGGGAAAATGTCATTGCTTTGGTATTATAAATGCTATTATTGCTGCAGCAAATTCTAGACATGGTACAGATCTGCCACTTTAGAGGTAGACTAAGGGGACCCCCCCCCCCCCCAGGCACTATATTGGAAGGAATTTTTCTTTTTATGCTTTCAATTTAAAAATCAAAAAATCACTGCTCATTTAAAAATTATTTTTTTTACATTTTTTTTTTCATTGCTACATGTCCCCCAGGGCAGGACACAGACCCCTATTACCATTGTATGCCCAATTACTTGCACGTAAGCATTCAAAATGGGCACTTTTGATTTTTGAAATTCTAGTCCCATTGACTTTAATGGGGTTCATTATTCGGGTCCAAACTTTGGCAATGTTGGAAAGTTCTGGTGCGAATCGAACAGGGGTCAGTTTGGCCTATCCCTAGCCATAAGTCGGCAGGAAACTTCAGAGGACCCCAGTGAAGGAGCCCACCGGGTGTCCATCTGCAATAGCTAGCACCAAAGCCACCCAGTGTCCCGTCTCTTTTAACACGAGCTGCCCGGCGTTGGATAGTTAATGCACACCAGAACTCAGCAAAGACCTAAACTGGATCAAAATCTCCTCAAGGGAGGAGTGCGGATACAAGCCACCAAACAGGCCAAGGCCACCACTTCCTCCAAGCTCCCTGACGAGTTGGTGGGACCTTCTCCTGTTGTCCCCATCCAAGTAGAGGGAGTGTATACCAAGGCCCTTCTGGATACCGGAGCTCAAGTGACCCTCCTCTACAGAGACTTCTATGACAGGCACCTCAAGCACCTGCCATTGCAGAAGTTGGAAGAGCTAGAGATATGGGGCATTGGGACTCAGAACTTCCCCTATGATGGTTATCTACTGGTGAAGCTGACTTCTGATCCCTCCGTGACTGGAAAGGCAGAGACTTTGACACGTTGGCAGTGGTCTGTCCTCATCCACCAGGGGCCAGCAAGAGTTCTCTCATTATAGGGACCAACACTGATCTGGTCAGAAGACTGTTGATGCCTCTTGTTCTGGATGTGCACCCCATGCTGAAACAAGCCTACCAGTGCCTGGTGCAAGAACAGAAGGCCCCAGCTGAAGGAGTGGGAAAGATCTGGTGCCTGGACTGGAGTGAAGAGGTGTTACAGCCTGGTGAAGTTTCTTGTTAACGGGCATCTGTCAAATTACATTGGAAACAACCAGGTCCTTTCATTGTCCTTGAAGCGGATAGATAGAGAGAAGACATGGGAGTGTTGATGATTCCCGAAGTGGTTTCAACCAAAGCATTGCAAAGAAGTCATCGGTCAGTGTGTGCAACTTAACAGCCTTGCCAGTGAAGATGCCGGCTCGGATGTTGCTGGGACAAGTGACTACCCCAGTCTCACGTTCTGATTCAGTGGGGAGAGAAAAAGAGGGGGATCTCTGTTGAGGAGTTCTATCCGAAGTACACTCCTCTCTCAGAAAGAGCCAATACTCCGCTCCTGGGATGGTAGGCTGCATTCTTGAAGAGTAAATTTGATGTGGGGTGTGCAAAGAGCGCCCAACACTGGATCCGTCTACAAGAAGATAAGCTGTTCAGAGAAAGAGTCAGACAGATTTCTTTAGGGGACTTGGAAGACCTGCATGAACAACTGGTAGAATTGAAGAGAACAGGTATCATCCGAGAGTCCCGAAGTCCATAAGCTTCTCCGATAGTGGTTGCATGGAAGAAGAATGGGTCGCTGAGGCTGTGTATCGACTACAAAATGCTGAACCACAGGACCATTCTCAACCAGTGCACCACCCCAAGGATAGAGGATGCCTTGCAGAGCTGGTCAGGGGCAAAATGGTTCAGCGTACTGGACCCGAAGAGCGGGTACTATCAAATCCCCATGCATCCTGAGGATCAGAAGACCGCTTTCATTACCCTTGTGGGGTTCTTTGAATTTGGCCACATGCCTCAGGGCTTGTCTGGTACTCCAGCCAATTTCCAAAGGCTCATGGAGAAGATGATGGGTGACATGAACCTGATGGAAGTGTTGGTGTATCTAGATGACATCATTGTCTTCAGGCAGACCTTAGAGGAGCATGAAGAGCATCTAAAAAGGTCCTCAAGAGACTCCATGATGAGTGGTTAAAGCTGTCTTTGGAGAAGTGCCAGTTCCTTCTGTCAACTACCTTGGTCACATCGTGTCTGCAAACGGAGTGGCAACTCACCCCCAGAAGCTGGAAGCCATCACCTCCTAGCCGAGGCCCACTAATGTGACCAAGATCAGGTTATTTCTGGGATTCTGTTCCTATTACAGAAGATTCGTCAAGGGATTCTCTAAAATAGTTCACCCAGTCAATGAGCTATGAAAAGAGAAGAGGAAGACAATGACCCAGATCTGACTAAGCCTGTCAGACCAGCAGGAGGGCCCAGAAAACTCAGAGAGTCCATTCAGTAACAGTGGACTGCACAGTGTGAAGAGCCTTTAGGCAACTGAAATGGAGCCTAGCAACCGCTCCAGTCTTGGCCTACGCGGATCCAACCAAGCTGTACAAACTACATGTTGACACTAGTCGAGATGGGTTAGGCGGGGTGCTATATATCAAGATTATAATGGGCACCTACGGCCTGTCGCCTATGTGAGTCAGAGCTTGGCACCCACTGAGAAGAACTACCCCACTCACAAATTTGAGTTTCTGGCTTTGAAGTGGGTAGTAGTGGATAAACTGAGGGATTACCTGTATGGAGCAGGGTTTGTGATTAAGACTGACAATAATCCTCTCACCTATATCCTTACCACTGCCAAGTTAGACGCAACAGATCACAGATGGCTGGCTGCCCTATCAGAGTTTACTTTCAGCCTGAAGTATTGGAAACAAAGACGTGGACGCTTTGTGAAGAAGACCCCACTGTTACAGAGACTCTCCAGAAGAATGGACTCAACTAACACCTGAGGGGTACGAGCCTTATGTCAAGGAGCAGAACACCAAGCTGGAGGAGGATCCAGGGCGAAAGACATTGGAGTATCAGCCGCTGGTGTCCCCAGAAGTTACTGTAATGCCATTCAAGTCGAGGATGAAGGTCTGCCAAAGCTTTCAAAGAAAGACTTGCGACGGGACCAGTTGGAAGATCCCCTATGTGGTTTGGCATTGAAGGCCTTGGAGAGCCAATGCCCTGACCTGCTCCTTACTGACTCCCTGAAGGAACCCCGCCTACTGCACCAAGAGTGGGGTTGATTGCAGTGTCATCAAGGGGTGGGCTACATATCCGGATAATCTCTGCTATGTTTTTCTGTTAAAGACTTTTGCCTGTTTGACTTCCGTTCTGGTTCCTGGATTAAAGACTTTGCCCGGCTGATATCCCTTCTGGCTCCTGATCCTGTGTAATATGCACAGTTTATTTTGACAACATCAGGATTAAAAACACTCACATTTGAGCTGTATCACTAAGCATGAAGGTGCAGTCCAGGGTGAACGTCACTGTATCAAGGTCCGGGTGCAGTTGATATAAGCACAGACAGGTGAGAAAGCACCGTTCGGAGCAGATGAATGTACCAGCAAACGGTGCTTTCTCACCTGCCTGTGCTTATATCAACTATACCCGAACCTTGATACAGTGACGTTCACCCTGGACTGCACCTTCATGCTTAGTGATGCAGCTCAAATGTGAGTGTTTTTAATCCTGATGTTGTCAAAATAAACTGTGCATATTACACTTAGAGGCGCCTCTCTCCTTCTTGTTGTTTCAGCATTTGGAGTCTGGTTCTGCTCTGTTATTTGGATGGCTGCCTAAAGTGACCATGGACTTTTAAAGACTGATATCTGCCTATTGATATATGGTTTTGAATTTTTTTCCATCATCATACCACGTGTGATTGGTGTTTACACACTCTGATTATATTCATAATTGCATTTGATAACGATATGCACATCCCCATAGTATTGTCCCCCTCCCTATTGTGACCCATACACGGTCTTATCCTTATCCCATTTTTTTATATATATATGCAGGTTTGTGCGCATACATCCACCTTATGTTTCTGATCCTGTGTGCTGTTTGTTTGACCATACTGATCTCTGGATCCCTGTTCACTGGCTTGCTCTGACCATTTGCTCTGGCTACCGATCCCTGGCTATGTTTTGATTATGTTTGCTCTGTTTGTTCTTTTTTACCATTTTTATTAAATAATGTGATTTTTACTGCACTTCTGTCTCTGTCTGGTTCATGTTTCCTGACAGTAGGCAAAGTCCATGAATTCAGAAGATGCAGGCAATCCACTTGCTGGTAATATTTTTGCAAGGTTGGATGAGCAGAATCACCGCATGGATCAGTTTGCCATAGCGTTACAGATGCTGCTGAATCGCATTGCTGACCTGGTTCCTCCTACGGTAGCTGTTCCGGTACAACCTGTGTTGCAGGCCATTCCTCCTGATGCCCAAGTCTCTGTGCATACACCTACCTTTAATATTACCTCTATAAGGGGTATGTCTGGTTGCGCTCCGCTTCCCCAGAGATTTGGGGGTGATCCAGTGCAATTCAGAGGGTTTCTCAACCAGGTTGGGATATACTTTGAAATGCTGCCCCAGGCATTTCCCATGGACAGAAGCAAAATAGGCTTTGTGATTTCTTTGCTTTCTAACAGAACCTTGGCCTGGGCAAACCCTCAATGGGAGACGCAGAGTCCAGTTTGTGGCTCCCTTTAAAAGGGTATTTGACATTCCCGCATGCTCCATTTCTGCTGCCAAAAGCCTCATGACCATAAAGCAGGGTACGAGAACTATTGCCCATTACGCCATTGAATTCCATACTCTGGCAGCAGAGTTTGCTTGGAACAATGAGGCTCTCATGGCTGCTTTTTCTCATAGTCTTTTGGATAACATCAACGTTGAGATAGCAGCCTGAGACATACCCACTGAGCTGGAGAGGTTGATCTGATTTGCCATTCTCATTGACTCCAGACTCCGAAAGAGACCTTCCTTTAATGAGCGCTTGCGGATGCCTCCTGTACGTTTGCCTCCTGTACGTTTAGAGCCTGTCAGTAAAGTAGAATCCATGCAGTTGGGCTTCACACATCTCTTTGCGGATGAGAGAACCTTTAGGAGGAGGGAGAGATTGTGCCTTTATTATGGCCAGGCAGGTTACTTTTTAAAGGTCTTGTCCTACCTGTCTGGGAAACTCTTGCACCTGAGTTCCTGTAGGGCACAGACCTTAGGCGGCATTGTTATGTCCTCAGTTATCCAAAAGGATAAGCCCCTGGTTCTGGTTACCCTTTCTTGGTCTGAGTCGTCCATTGAGATACAGGCACTATTTGACTCTGGGGCTGCAGGCCTGTTCACAGATAATGCCTTTGTGTCTAAGCACTCGATTCCACTGCAGCTTCAGGCCACTCCACTTGTCATTGAGGCTATTGATGGGAGACCTCTACAACCTGCCCATGTGACTCATGAGACTGCTTCATTGACCAATGTCACAGGGGCACAACCCTCTGTTTTTATTGGCTCCGTGCTGAGGTTTTTTCCTGGTCGCCACAATGCAGTAAGACATGTTTTCAGAAAGTGGCTATGGTCTTGTGCACCTCTTCACTCTGCTCCCTGCCGGAGGAAAATTTAGCAATGTCTTTGATAAAGGTCAAGCCAGTAGTTTGCCTTCACATCGGTCATATGATTGCGCAATTGTCTTTCAACCTGGTGCCATACCCTCTCATGGCAGGGTTTACCCTTTGTCTGTCTCGGAGGATAAAGCCATGGAGAAGTATGTTGCGACACACTCTCGAGGGTTCATCCGCTAATCCTCATCTCATGCTGGTGCTGGCTTCTTCTTTGTGAAAAAGAAGAGTGGCGAATTGAGAACTTGTATTGATTAGAGGGGTCTCAGTCGCTTCACAATTAAGAATGCTTATCTAATTCCGTTGATTATGGAGTTATTTGACCGCCTCAAGGGAGCAACGGTTTTCACAAAGCTTGATCTGAGAGGGGCATACAATCTTGTGAGGATCAAGGAGGGCGATGAGTGGAAAACTGTGTTTAATACCAGGACAGGCCATTATGAATATCTCATAATGCCATTTGGTCTTTGCAATGCTCAGGGTTCATCAACAATTTCCTGTTAGATTTGTTGCAGCAATGTGTGGTGGTTTATCTCAGTGATATTCTCATATATTCCAAGTCCCTAGAGAGCAACCACACAGATGTCTGCCATGTGCTTCAGAGGTTTAGAGATAATAACCTGTATTGTACATTGGAGAAGTGCGGTTTCAATTGTGAACAGGTTAAATTCCTAGGTTATGTAATTTCCACTGCTGGCTTTTCGATGGACCCAGAAAAGCTATCAGCAGTTCTACAGTGGCCCTGACTAGAGTTGAGCGAACAACTGGATGTTCGGGTTGGGCGGGTTCTGCCCGAACTTCGCGGAAACATTCAGGTTCGGTACCGAACGTTACCCGAACGTGATCCCAGACCCCATTGAAGTCAATGGGGACCCAAACTTTTCGGCACACAAATGGCTGTAAAAAAGTCCTGGCAAGTGCTAGATGGCTGCAAAAGGAAGAAGAATGGGAGATGTTATTAGATCTGCAATCTGTCCCTCAAAGCAGTAGTAATCTCTACCTGGTCCAGTATCAGATCGTTCTGCAATCAGATCGTTCTGTAATGCAGGATGAGAGATCGTTCTGTAATCAGATCGTTCTGTAATGCAGGATGAGGGTTATTAGATCTGCAATCTGTCCCTCAAAGCAGTAGTAGTAATCTCTACCTAGTTATTATCACTGCAATATGTCCCTCACAGCAGTAGTAATAATCTCTACCTAGTTATTAGATCTGCAATCTTTTCCTCACAATCTGTCCCTCACAGCGCCGGCAACATCCTCTCCCCACACTAACCTGAGAGCATTTGACATGCAGCACTGTGACTCCAGCCTCATATAGAGGCTGGGTCACATGATGCACTGGCCAATCACAGCCATGCCATTAGTAGGCATGGCTGTGATGGCTTCTAGGGAAAACCAGTGAAACGCTTGTTGATTGGCTGCCCTGCAGCTATTCAACATGCGTGATAAGTTACCAGAACCCAGAACCCGAACCCAGACTTTTTCTCAAACGTTCGGGTCCGGGTTCAGATCACGGACACCCTAAAGTTCGGTACGGACCCGAACGTTACAGTTCGGGTTCGCTCAACTCTAGCCCTGACCCATGGGTTTACCACTACAACATTTTCTTGGCTTTGTCAATTATCAGAAGTTTATTCATAACTTCTCGTCTCTGGTCTAACCCCTGACAGATATGACCAGAAAGGACAGTAACCACAGAATTTGTCTCCGGAGTCCATTAAGGCCTTTGAAAGTCTCAAGGCTGCCTTTGTTTCTGCTCCTATGTTGGCACATTTTGATCCTACGTTACTGTCAAGACACCTGGGGTCAGGTGACAGATGCGCACCGCTGGGGTGCAAATCGCACCACAAAGGTTGTGAAGCACACTGCTAAGGTTGTGGACGTATAGCTGACTGCTGCTAATGAGCTCTGGCTGGTATGGGAAGACGGGCCCCTGGAGCACTGACACTGAAACACAGGGAGCTAGTGCATCAGGTTCCCTAGGATGTGGAGTCTAAGAGCCAGGGGGTATTTGCCAGAACCTCTGGTGGCATACGACAGGAACAACCACACAAAAAGCCAAACACACACAACATTGATCGGCAAGGAGGCTTTGCAGCACATGGTCTTAAAATGAGTTTCCTTAATTGAAGAGTGAGGTGGAGTTCACTGGGTGGAGATTACTTAGCCCACAGGAGGTGATGAAAACGGCCTCTAGGCTGACACATCCAAGAGGTAAGCAAACAGACAGGACATGTATGTACAAGGTTCATGACAGTTACCCTTCATCCTTGAGGTTGATGCATCTGAGACTGGAATTGGCACCCTCCTGTCTCAACGTCCCACCTCTGAGAGTGATATGTATCCTTGCGGCTACTTTTCCAAGAAGTTGTTTCCTGCGGAATGCAATTACGAGATTGGGGACAGAGAGTTAGCAATCATTTTAGCCCTTAAAGAATGGAGGCATCTCCTTGAGGGTACCACTGTTCCGGTTCTCATTTTGACTGACCACAGGAATCTCACATTCTTGTCTGAGGCTAAACACCTCTCCCCCAGGAGGGCGCGATGGACTTTGTTCTTGTAAGCTTTGATTACATAGTTTCATTCTTACCCGATACTAAGAATGAAAAGACCAATGCATTGTCGCGACAGTTTTCCTCCACTTCCAAGATGGAGTTGATTCCTGTTGCTGTGATACCTCCTGATTGTATTCTGGCTACGGTTCGTACCAGTCTCATTTCACCTTTGTTTGACAAGATACTTTCTGCTCGGATCCATTCTCCTCCTGAGAAACCTTGTGACCACTGCTTTTCCCTGAGAGTCTCCATACTGCTGTGCTCCAGACTTACCATTCTCCCAAGGCTGCTGGTCACCCAGGGAAGAATCAACTCATTTGGACTATATAACAGTTGTCACCTAGTCTCTGCATTGATGTAGCCGCCTTCGTAGCTGCCTGTTCCGTGTGTGCTCAGAACAAGACACCACAACATCTTCCAGTGGGCCTTCTACAACCCATACCCAATGGAGTGTGGCCGTGGACCCCCCTGTTTATGGATTTTATTGTGGAGTTACCCAACTCTCAGGGTAACGCAGCTATGCTTATGGTGAGTGACCGAATCTCAAAAATGTCACATTGTATTCCACAGAAGTTACCCATGTCCAAGGAACTGACATCCATTTTTGCTCGGGAGATCTTACGCTTACATGGGCTACCCAAGCTGATCGCCTCGGACAGGGGGAGCCAGTTTGTGTATAGGTTTTGGCGAGCCTTTAGTGCACAGTTGGGAATTCAGCTTTCCTTCTCTTCTATGTATCACCCACAGTCCACTGGGGCTGCAGAACAAGCCAATCAGTCCTTGGAACAGTTTTTACGTTGCTGTATTTATGACAACTGGTCTAACCTGTTAGCTTGGGCAGAGTTTGCTCACAGTGCCGTCAATACCGCTTCACGATTGTCTATGTTTATGGCGAACTATGGTTTCCAACCATCCATGTTGCCTGACTTATTTGTTCCCTAGAAAATCCCTGCATTGGAGGAGCATTTCGCTAGTCTTAGTTTCACTTGGGTACAGTTCCAAGAATCCATGTGATGTGCCAATGATAGGTACAGACTCCATGCTGACCGCAGATGCTTACCTGCAGCTTCCCCAAGTTGGGGACATGGTCTGGCTGTCATCTCGCAACCTCTGACTCCATGTTCCCTCACTGAAGCTGGCACCATGGTTTATTGGTAGTGTTGAGCGAACCCGGACTGTAACGTTCGGGTCCGTACCGAACTTTAGGGTGTCCGTGGCACGGACCCGGACCCGGACATTTCAAAAATCGTTCGGGTTCTTGACATGGGTTCACTTTGATTCTGATCGCTTTACGAGGAGGTTACGTCCCTAAAAGATCCCTTGTTTATTCAGTCCGTTGTACCTACCAACCTTTGGTATCAAGCGGTATTTGTATCTGTTAGCACTTCGCCATAACTGCCGTGACACTCGTTTGAGACGGGTTCGATTGTCCAATCTGGTCAACAGTATTTATGTCGTTGCATTTTTGACAAGGTTCCTGACTAACCGAACAAGACGTCGGGGTCACCTGACACCCACTATGTATCTTCTCTTCCTTT
>BLSH010078506.1:538599-551147 GCA_018402905.1 Glandirana rugosa | reverse complement strand
GGTAGGTGGGTGGTAAATAGATGGTGGGGGGGAGTATTTTGTCACTAGGCAGCGCTGTGGGCATTACACATTGCCCACAGCGCTGCAGCACCACCTCTCTCCCCCCTCTCTCCTCTCACACTGCACCGATCGGTGCAGAGAGGAGAGACAAGCCGGCGCTTCCGCCGGCTTGTTTACATGTGATCACGCCGTCATTTGACGGCGCGATCACGTGGTGAAAGGCCGCGCACAGCGGCCATTCACCCCGATCCGTGATCAGTCGGGTCCCCCGGACCCGACGGTCACGGATGTTCCCGTGTGCGCGCCCCAGGGGGCGCGCGGGAAGCGCGATTCTGGGAGGACGTCAATAGACGTCCTCCCAGAATTAAGCAACCGCCCTGTAGACGTCAATTGTCTATGGGGCGGTTGTTAAGCGGTTAAACAGCTGTAAATGCTAGACCACAAAAGATCTCTCAAACACCTAAAGTCTTCCTATTACTTATTTGGCAACAAAGCCGGTAAGCATTTAGCGAGACAAGTACAAATAAAACAGGTCAAAGCAAAAAAGGGGTACTCACAAAGGACACATGAAGACAGGACGTAATAAAATGAAGCACAAGGCAGGAATATGAGCTGACGCATTTCAGGGGTGCACCCCCTTCCTCAGAGCTTCCCTACCTTAGACTGTCAGACCGGACAATAAATGTGCAAATGCATAGACTGAGCAGGTGATTCAATCAATCAATTAATCAATCAATCAACGAATCAATCAGTCCTTGGAACACCAAAAAAAAATTAATATTGAGGAAATAATGTAATATATTGAATATATTTAGAAGAGGGGTCCACATTACCTCTGTGGGAAATAGCAATAGTAATAGTGAATCGTTAAGTGCAAATGTCACTCACCCAAGAGGTGTCACAGAAACCTGCTGCAGAAATAATCATTTGTATGGAGACACCGGAAATGCAGGGATTTCTGGGGTTTCTGATAGAATCCAATACCTTTTTCTCTTACAGTGGCATGTTGGATGAATGATCACATGTAACATTGCTGCAAAGTTTTACAAATTTGGATTCTATCAGAAACAGCGAAACCATTATAATTAGACAACCAGATAAGGGGGGTAGCTTAGTTATTCAGGATAGACGCGATTATCTACAGGAAGCAAGAAGGCTACTTGAAGATATGAAAAGTTGGAAGGTGATCCGGTGGGTGCATATAAGCAGGAGTTGCAGTCCTTACTGGACCATTTTTATATGATGGGGGTTATATCTAAGCAGGAATGGCAATTCCTGTTTCGCCCTTACCCACTGACACCGTTTCTTTATCATATCCCAAAAATCCACAAGCATCCCATCAACCCCCCTGGGAGGCCTATTATTTCAGGCATTGATAGCCTTACTAGTCCAATAGGAAGCTATATTGACCATTTCTTACAGGAACTAGTAGTCCAGCTCCCTTCCTATATTCGTGACTCTGGTCATATGTTGGAGATCCTAGCCCAATACCGTTTACAGGCTGGGTACCGTTGGCTGTCATTGGATGTGGCCTCTTTGTATACATCCATCCAACATCAGTTTGGGCTGCAGGCCGTACAGTATTATCTGGCACGGGAGAATCATCTACAACCCCAGCGGGCTGCTTTCATTGTACGGAGCATTGAATACACACTTACACATAATAATTTTGTTTTCCAGGGTGATTATTACAGACAAATTAAGGGCACAGCCATGGGGGCTAGGTTTGCCCCCAGTTATGCCAATCTTTTCATGGGGTATTGGGAGCAATTTTATATCTGGTCCAACAACCCCTCGGGGCGAAGCTGGTCCTCTACGCTAGATATATAGATGATATCCTTATCATTTAGGACGGTAGTGATGTCCAGCTAGCTTTATTCCTGGCACATTGCCAGAATAATCCTTTTGGAATTGAGTTCACCCACGTTCTAGATAGCCAAAAGCTAGTCTTTTTGGATTTGGAACTGATGGTAGATGATGATCTCCAGATCTTTTCCCGAACCCATTTCAAACCAACAGCTGGAAACTACTATCTTCATGCCCAAAGTCACCATCATCCAAGATGGATTCAAAACGTGCCTTTGGGTCAATTCTGTCAGCTCCAAAGGACTTGATCTCACCTGTTTGACTATGATGAGCAGAGGGACATATTGAAGAAAAAGTTCTTGGAGAAAGGATATGATCAAGTCACCATTGAGGATGCCTACAAAAAATATCGGCAGAAATATCTACAGGTTGCAGACCCAAAGAATAGGTCCACTGAGAGGACGGATGAGAGATGTGAGACCCGCAGCCGCCCAGATATTTCCTTCAACACTAGGTTCAACAGCAAGGCTTTTTCAATCAAGCGTATTATTGAAAAACATTGGGGTATTCCCCATCGAGATCCATGTTTGAGTAAAGCCATCGAAGACCGAAGAATTTGAGGGGCTACATTGCACCTAGTAGAGTTCGTCCATGAAAATCCATCTGCCACCAAAATTGGAGTAGCTTGTTCAATCAAAAAGGCAGCTATAGGTGTGGAGTCTCAAATTGTGGGGCGTGTCATTTTATGTGGCATAGGAAGAAGGAGGTAGTGGCTAATGATGGTCAAGTTCACATCATTCATCAATTGTGGTTCTGAGTTTGTAGTGTATTGCATACTGTGCCCCTGCGGTTTGATGTACGTAGGCCGCACCACACGCACTCTATGGTCACGCTTTGGGGAACACAAGAGGAACATACTGAAGGGCTTTGATAAGCACTCCTTACCTCTACACTTCCTAAACAAGCATGATCAGAACCCCTCCGGCCTTAAACTTTTTGGACTGGAAACCATCAAAACTGATGTGGATACTGGACGCAGGTTCTGGAATTTATACAGGAGACAGTCTTTTTGGATCCATCGCTTGGGTGCTTTGGTTCCCAAAGGCCTCAATGTAGGGTTGGATGTCCAGACCTTAATGTAATGTATACATTCCCCCCACCATTGTCCCTGGGTCACCACCTGGGTTCCAGGTGTAGCTCTCTGAGCGTGACCCCTGGTTTTCCTTTCTCCCTGTCCCGTCTGGTCAGTGTGGGAGTTGTTGGTAGGGTTTACCCACCCTCCTGCCTGGACCCATTAGTGTACGGGGTCCCCTTTCCAGTTGGTTCCCAATTCCTTTCAGTCTAGTACGTTACAGCACGCAATTACACTGTACATTTTTTGCTGTTTTTTTTTTTTTTTTTTAACTGTATGATTTTTTCGAACTGTATGGCTTTTACTTGGGCCTATTTTAGCCCTCATTTTAGTCCCATTGAAGAATTTTATTACACCATTATTGTTTCCATCGTGTTCTACATCCATATGTTTACATCCAAGTTTGTTGTAAGTAATCATATTTTTTGCAAGTAATCAATCATTCATTACTATTACTATTATTATTTCTTATCTCTTTGCAAGCAATCAAAATTATTATTTTTTGCGAGTAATTAAATGCTTTTAGTAGATATCAGTTTTAATACTGCTTCAATTTTCAATTGATTATTTGCATGTGTCGCTCTCTGATACTGTCAGGCCGTTGTACATCTATTCTTTTCTTTTCTTTTTTCCTCTTTGATCCACTTCCTGTGCACCGCATCCACTTTTTGGGTGCACAGGCACGTCATTTCCGGCCGGATATGATGTCACTCGGAACGCCGAGGGAAAGCCGCTCTATGTGTAATCACTCACACACCGCTCACAGCGGTGCAGCGAGCTTCCCCCTCTCGTATATTTTTCCCCCTCCTCTTCCCTTCCCTTTGGTCAGATGTCCTCCCTCTCTTCTTTGGTGATATTCCCCAGTGGTGTGTCCTCAAATAGTTCGGGCAATCACGGCTCCCGACACTTCCGGTCCCTGCATTTCCGGTGTCTCTATACAAATGATTATTTCTGCAGCAGGTTTCTGTGACACCTCTTGGGTGAGTGACATTTGCACGCAATGATTCACTATTACTATTACTATTTGCCACAGAGGAAATGTGGAACCCTCTTCTAAATATATTCAATATATTATTTCATCAATATTTTTTTTTTTTTTTTTGGTGTTCCAAGGACTGATTGACTGAATTGATTAGTTGATTGATTGATAATTAATTGATTGATTGAATCACCTGCTCAATCTATGCATTTGCACATTTATTGTCCGGTTTGACAGTCTAAGGTAGCGAAGCTCTGAGGAAGGGGGTGCACCTCCGAAATGTGTCAGCTTATAATCCTGCCTTGTGCTTGATTTTATTACGTCCCATCTTCATGTGTCCTTTGTGAGTACCCCTTTTCAATATTTTTATTTGGAATAAATTATCTTTGGTAATGTACTAGGTGCGTGCGCCTTCCTTTTCTTCTCTTTTTAGTACCTATCGAATTCCCCGTCCGAGGAGGGCAGCACGCATTTGGTCACCCACTTCATCCCCACATGGTAGCTTGCCATCCTGATATATAAATCGGACTGGATATAGACACACATGTAATGGGTCTCCAGCCCTGGGTTCCATCGATAGATGGGTGGGACTTTAAATGAGTCTGTGGTGAGCAGACATAAAGTCCCTCATATGAATATCCGAAGTAGAATCAATCGTGGAGTGCACCATGTGATAGGTAACGGCCTCAGACATACAGGTGGAGGAAAGCGCCCATGGGAGATATTTGTATGCACGTCAGGTGAGTGATGGGTGGAGCCCCACCAGCGTCACTTGGGCGTCCCGATGGGAAAGGAACGTCGTCCAAAGAACGGCAAGGCTGCCGTCATGTGGCGCCTAGGTCCTCCCCCTTGGGAATCAGCCAAAGATGGATTCGGTGCACACGCATCGACTTCAAGATGACGTCACACGTGAGCATCGAGCGTGGTGCCGATGCATAGTGGGCGGTCCGCCCCATCCCCCATGTGACAACTCTGTAGGAGTGTACGGGAAGAGAAAGGGGGAGGGCGCCCAGTGTGCATCGCAGCTCCCGGGTTGCAGACACCCAGAGCGACCCGGGGGAAAAGAAACGCACGGTGCCACCAATGCAGGCAGCCTTTAGAGAAGTGACCAAATCAGATACAAAATGGCTTGTAAAGTACACATGATTGCATCTCAGGGCATGGTAATGGCCCAAAAGACATACATGGCTCCATGGATACCAGATGCATGGAAAAAGAGAACATCTGCCTATCATGTGCCTCCATCCCTAATTAGTTTGATATATAAATCGGACTGGATATAGACACACATATAATGAGTTTCCAGCCCTGGGTTCCATCGATAGATGGGTGGGACTTTAAATGAGGTGCATATAGGATGCTCCTCCATCCCGGGTACATGATAAAAACGAAAGAGGTTTGGGACTTTATATGAGGCACATGACGGACCATGGAATAAGAGTATAAACATATTTATTGGCACAATAAAGGTCAAAGTACAGAGTAATCAACATATGGAAGTTCATATATGAACAAACTAAAGGCATTTCATATATGTATAGATATAATCATAGGAGGGCCACTGGTACTGGCTGCCAGCATGGGTTCCAGATAAAGTGCAAGGTGCTAATCAAGATATAAAATTGATCAAGTAAATAAAGTTGTCCATGTATATAAAAAAATGTATATAGTCATGACTGCATCCAGGGTAAGCCCAACGCGTTTCGTGGTAAACACCACTCATCAGGGGCAAATGCGTCAACAGTATCTAAAACAAGAAAACATAAATACCAAATCTAAATTTAGAAAGTATAATGTTAAATTATCGAAGAACAAAAAAAAGAGAGTGCAATCCGACTCACCTAAATGGAACAGAGACGTGGAACCGTGCGGTATAATTGATCCCTAGGGCCACAAAGGGGAGCCCGTCCCGGGAGCTGAGGTGGGAAACCCGCAACCAGCACCAGCATACATCAAACACTCCATGGGTATGTGAGCTAGTATGTAGTATAGAGGGGGAGATGCCCCGTGGTCTCGAGTTGTATGTCTGTGAAAAAAAGAGTGAAAACGAAGGGATCATGGGAAGGTGATACAAATGAGAGTAGTAGTATAAACACATGGACTGTTAATGCCTTGGGGAGGAAACCAGGAACATGTGAGGAAGGATAGGAGTAAAAAGGGAAATAGGGTGAAACAGAGGACAGAGTATGTAAGGTGACTCATGCACTGACTTGGGAAAGTTACATACCGTAAAAAAGTAAGATAAGAATCTGTGGTGAGCAGACGTAAAGTCCCTCATATGAATATCCGAAGTAGAATCAATCGTGGAGTGCACCATGTGATAGGTAATGGCCTCAGACATACAGGTGGAGGAAAGCGCCCATGGGAGATATTTGTATGCATGTCATGCGAGTGACGGGCGGAGCCCCACCAGCATCACGTGGGCGTCCTGATGGGGAAGGGACGTCGTCCAAAGAACGGCAAGGCTGCCGTCATGTGGCGCCTAGGTCCTCCCCCTTGGGAATCAGCCAAAGATGGATTGGGCGCACACGCATCAACGTCAAGATGACGTCACACGTGAGCATCGAGCGTGGCGCCGATGCATAGTGGGCGGTCCGCCCCATCCCCCATGTGACAACTCCATAGGAGTGTACGGGAAGAGGGAGGGGGAGGGCGCCCAGTGTGCATCGCAGCTCCCGGGTTGCAGACACCCAGAGGGAAAAAAAACACACGGTGCCACCAATGCGGGCAGCCTTTAAAAAAGTGACCAAATCAGATACAAAATGGCTTGTAAAGTACACATGATTGCATCTCAGGGCATGGTAATGGCCCAAAAGACATACATGGCTCCATGGATACCAGATGCATGGAAAAAGAGAACATCTGCCTATCATGTGCCTCCATTCCTAATTAGTTTGATATATAAATCGGACTGGATATAGACACACATGTAATGGGTCTCCAGCCCTGGGTTCCATCCTGAGGAACTTTTAGCGCTGGAACTTTTCACTTTCTACCGGTATGCTTAGACCTGAGTTTGTGCCCCAAAGTCCACCTTTTGAAGAGTTGGAAGACCCCCAATCTTCTATGCTGGCAGCAGATCCCGAAGACTTTCCATCTCCCATTCAAGAGAAGGCTGAATCTGATGTTCAGGAAGAGGAAGATAAAGTTGTTGAAGAAGAAGGGGCCAGTGTGCCTGTAACTCCAGAGCCTAAAGAACAGATAGAGCAAAGAGCTATTCACCCACCTAAGAGACGATGCCCACCCACCTATGATACTCTGGGTGAAAGCTCTGAGGAAGCTGTCTTAACTTAAAAAAGGACTCTTGAGGCACCTGGTTCTTCACCACAGATTTGGTGGAGGACAACCCCAACTCACCCCCTGGCACATCTAGCTGGGCTATACCAATTCAGGTGGCCTGTAGGCAGGACAACCTCCCTCCTATGCTAATTGTTTGGAGGGTTCTCTGCCAGGTTTTTATGCTGGTGTAAACTGTCTGGTCTGCTGTGCACACTAACTTGCTTTTCCCCCATTTGTATATACAGTATCTCACAAAAGTGAGTACACCCCTCACATTTTTGTAAATATTTTATTATATCTTTTCATGTGACAACACTGAAGAAATGACATTTTGCTGCAATGTAAAGTAGTGAATGTACAGCTTGTATAACAGTGTAAATTTGCTGTCCCCTCAAAATAACTCAACACACAGCCATTAATGTCTAAACCGCTGGCAACAAAAGTGAGTACACCCCTACTTGAAAATGTCCAAATTGGCCCCAATTAGCCATTTTCCCTCCCCTCTGTCATGTGACTCGTTAGTGTTACAAGGTCTCAGGTGTGAATGGGGAGCAGGTGTGTTAAATTTGGTGTTATCACTCTCTCATACTGGTCATTGGAAGTTCAACATGGTCCCTCATGGCAAAGAACTCTCTGAGGATCTGAATAAAAGAATTGTCGCTCTACATAAAGATGGCCTAAGCTATAAGAAGATTGCCAAGACCCTGAAACTGAGCTGCAGCATGGTGGCTAAGACCATACAGCAGTTTAGCAGGACAGGTTCCACTCAGAACAAGCCTCGCCATGGTCGACCAAACAAGTTGAGTGCACATGCTCAGCGTCATTTCCAGAGATTGTCTTTGGGAAACAGACGTGTGCTGCCAGCATTTCTGCAGCGGGGTGGGGGGTCAGCCTGTCAGTGCTCAGACCATATGCCACACACTGCATCAAATTGGCCTGCATGTCTGTCATCCCAAAAGGAAGCCTCTTCTAAAGATGGTGCACAAGAAAGCCCGCAGTCAGTTTGCTGAAGACAAGCAGACTAAGGACATGGATTACTGGAACCATGTCCTGTGGTCTGATGAGACCAAGATAAACATATTTGGTTCAGATGGTGTCAAGCGTGTGTGGCAGAAACCAGGTGAGGAGTACAAAGACAAGTGTGTCTTGCCTACAGTCAAGCATGGTGGTAGGAGTGTCATGGTCTGGGGCTGCATGAGTGCTGCCAAAACTGGGGAGCTACAGTTCATTGAGGGATCCATGAATGCCAAAATGTACTGTGACATACTGAAGCAGAGCATGATCCCCTCCCTTCGGAGACTGGGTCGCAGGGCAGTATTCCAACATGATAATGACCCCAAACACCCCTCTACCATGCTAAAGATACTGAGGGTAAAGGTGATGGACTGGTCAAGCATGTGTCCAGACGTAAACCCTATTGAGCACCTGTGGGGCATCCTCAAATGGAAGGTGGAGGAAATCAAAGTCTCTAACATCCACCAGCTCCAAGATATCATCATGGAGGAGTGGAAGAGGACTCCAGTGGCAACCTGTGAAGCTCTGGTGAACTCCATGCCCAAGAGGGTTGAGGCAGTGCTGGAAAATAATGGTGGCCACACAAAATATTGCCACTTTGGGCCCAATTTGGACATTTTCACTTAGGGGTGTACTCACTTTTGTTGCCAGCAGTTTAGACATTAATGTTAATTATTTTGAGGGGACAGTAAATTTACACTGTTATACAGGCTGTACACTCACTACTTTACATTGTAGCAAAGTGTACTTTATTCGGTGTTGTCACATGAAAAGATATAATAAAATATTTACAAAAATGTGAGGGGTGTACTCACTTTTGTGACATACTGTATATAGAATATACTAGGTCAAGGACTGTTACTCCCTTTGGGGGACCAAAGGTTCTTTGGTGGGGTGGTGGATATAGCAGCGGGCTAGCTATCTTACCTACAGTATCAGAAGACATTCTGCAACATTGCTACAGTGAGACGGTTTCCCTCTAGTCACAGCTAAGATTCTGTTTCATCACATCCTGCCAGTAAAGCATAAAGGGAATTGAAGTCTCAGAGCTCAAGTGAAACATTCTTTTGAATTGCTGGAGAACTACGATTTCTAGCTTGCTGGGAAAAAAATAACAGATTTCATGGATGAGAAGAGCATCCTGGGAGAGACTATACATAGAGGCTTTAGGCCTGGTGCACTCTCTCTGGACTGGCGTGGATCTGTATGCAGGGAATCTGTGTTAGAAGCTGCAGTCTGCTTTTACAGACTCATCAACCCAGATACCCTGAAGGACAGCAGTGAGCAGCTTGAGTATCCTGCCTTACTGCAGTCGGGACTTGTTCCTGTTCCATGCACTCAGCAGGGGTGACAGAACCAGGAGAGTCACGCGGTGTGAGGCAGTTGACGCCGGAGACCATCCCAGGAGCAACAGATGGAGAGATCATCATCATCATCCTTATCTTCACTCTCATCCCTGTTATCTACAGCAGCTTTATCTTCTGTTCCTGTGTGGTGAGCGGGTGAAAACCCATCTTAACAGACATTGTGTATAGGCAGCATTACTTCACTGCATCTGATAACATCTCTCATACAAAAGGAGGTTTATTCATACACTTCAGTGTGGACACTATACACAGACATCTATATTTTGCATTAGTCTGATGCTACTTGTAGTTTTACAAAGTTTAATCCAACAAGTCAGTGATCACTGTGAAGTTTATACTGTTCCTATACTGGAGGAGTGCTATTCAGATCATACTTCCTTCCCCTGGATTAGCATTGTTCATCAGCCATTACTTGTTGCATACTATTAGAACAACAGAAAGCTAACTGAAGACCGATTAAACTGCCAAGCAAGGGGACATTGGACTACATCTACTGCTCTTTCTCCCCCTCACTTAGGGAAAATAGTTTGCTCTGCTAAAGTTTTAGCTGCATTCACCAAAGAACTCTCTCTCTAAGAGCAGGTGTAATATTGCTATAATGTAATGCATAACAACAAATAATACTGCGCTCACATGTCACTCTAACCAAAACATGTTGAAATAGCTCTCATACCACTCTGGCATGTAGAGGGTAAACATGGGCAGAGGGAAAGAAGGTCCCAAGGAAGTCCATGGGCAAAGTCCGGAGGAGGTGTGCAGTTCAAGGCAGCCAGCTAAACGGAGCAGGAAGAATCTGTAGACCAAGACATAAACAAGAGAGCAGCGCCTCTAAGTGCAATACCTTCTTTAATGATAAAGGGTATAAGTAAATTTACACTCACATAAAAAATTGGATAAAAGATCGGATAAAAACAGAAAGGATCATCTGTGGATCACCAGGTGGTGTGCAGGCAGGTGTGGAGAGGAAGCCGATGCCCGTCACGCTGTTGGCTTCCAGCGCAAGCCGGGACACAAAGCCGATTACAAACCGTCCACACGCTCAGCACCACGTCACTTCCGGGTCACCAAACAGGAGACGCGCGCGTTCGGATCATTCATGATCCCTCATCAGGCAAGATAGAGGTCAGCTTGTAGTAGGACAGCTCTTATTTAAAGGCAACTGGGTAGGGCCCACAATATACTCATGAGTGAATTAAAAGGGACATGGCAAAGGATATAAATATAAATGCAGTTGCAACTGAAAAAAATCTTAAACACAAAATAAAAATAAAAATGAAAATAAAAATAAAATTTAATAAAAATTGAATATAAAAATAAAAAGGAAAATAAAAATAAAAATAAATATAAATAATAATAATAATAATAGTAAAAATTTTTTTTATAATAAATGAATAAATATAAGTAAAAATGAAAAATAATTAATAATAAAAATAAAAATACAAGTAAGTAATGAAAATTAAGTCTTAAACAAGAAATTATATAATGGCATGTGAATACATAATCCATCAATTATACCTAATGTCCACATAATATAAGTAATAAAATATATATATATATATAGCAAATGTATGTTAAAAATATAAAAGCCTGCTCGGAACAAAGGAGATATAGGATGCCCAGTAGCTCCCCCCTTTTTTTTACTAATTAGAGGAGTGTGTTCACCTCGATCTCCTCGTTCATACCCCCAGGAGAAAGGGTGTCCAGGGTAAAAATCCCAAAATTTTCCCTATTACACAAACGTTTATACCGCTCCGCCAAAGGGAACGTTTTGGAGATGGATTCTATTACCCAAACCCGCAATCCCTGAATACTTTGATCGTGATGTTCAAGAAAGTGTCTAGGGACACTATGTTTATCTGAACCCTTGTCCACAAGGCCTCTATGCTCACCAAACCTCTTCCTCAGGGTACGGATAGTACGGCCCACGTAGAGCAAACCACATGGGCAAGTCAGGCAGTAAACTACGTACTCTGAGGAACAATTGTAGAAGTCTGGGAGGCAATAGCGCTTACCCTTGGAGACAAAGTCCTTCTGGCCATGAGTCACGTGGGCGCACGTGAGACAAAGAGGTTTATTGCACCTATACATCGCCTTGATGTCAAAAAATCTAAGGGGAGCACTCAAAGAGCGGGATGAAGATTTTAACTTACTAGGGGCCAATTGGGTTTTTAGATTCCTGGCTCGTCTATAAGACACTTTGGGGGTAGCCGATATAGTGTTTTTCAATAATGGGTCTCCCGTAAGGATGGGCCAATGCTTTTTAAATATATGCTCCATCCTCCTGAATTTACTATGGAATTGCATGGTAAACCGTAATGGTGGGATATCTACATCAGGCTTAGTGGTCGTACTTCATGTATTCTCAGACAGAAGATAGTGATTAAAGGCTTCATCTACCAAGAGAGGTGGATAGCCCTTTTCGAGAAATTTCTGCCGCATCAATTGACCGTGAGTACGGAAATCCTCCTCACGCGTACAATTGTGCCTGAGGTGGCAAAATTGGCTTTTCGGGATATTCCTTGCCCACCGCGGGTGATGGCAACTCCCAAAATGCAAATACGAGTTACCCGCAGTGGGCTTGGTGTAATTCTGAGCACAAATGGAGCTATCATGATGGTATAGTTCTAGATCCAGGCTTTTCGGTTAAAACGGTGGAGTCCGTGTTAACATGCGCACTCCTCCTAAAGGCATGAGTGCCAGTTAACTACGCCGTCTTTAAAGAGCTTTTCCCGATAGGTGGAGAGAACCATCTACTTCGGAAATTAGTGATAGAAGACAGACTCTTATGTACTTCATGCTGGTGATTCGGACTACATCTATAGGGTGGTAATGCCAAATGGTACGTTAAGGTATCATTTAAGTCCTCCTACCTCGTATATAAATTTTTCGTAACCGGGTAGGAATGCCCTCTGGGTAATAACTTTTTGTGATATAGCCGATGGGGGTTTCACAGAATATCTGCTCGGTCCTT
>BLSH010078506.1:482933-507297 GCA_018402905.1 Glandirana rugosa | reverse complement strand
ACGATTGATCTTCGCGAAAGAGAACCTGGACAAACCTCAAGCCTTCTGGGACAATGTTTTATGGACAGATGAAACAAAAGTGGAGCTTTTTGGTCCTGCACACAAACAGTATGTTTACAGACGGCGCAATGAAGAATTTAAGGAAAAGAACACCATACCTACAGTGAAGCACGGTGGAGGATCCATAATGCTTTGGGCTGCTTTGCTGCATCTGGTACTGGAGGCCTTGACCGTATCAAAGGCATCATGAAATCAGAAGATTATCAAGCAATTCTAGAGCGAAATGTCTTGCCCAGTGTAAGGAAACTTGGTTTGAGGCGAAGATCATGGGTCCTCCAGCAAGATAAAGACCCAAAGCACACCTCCAAAAGCACGCAGGAATGGTTGAAAGGGAAAAAATTTACTGTTTTAAAATGGCCAGCAATGAGTCCTGATCTCAATCCAATTGAAAATCTTTGGGGGGAGCTGAAAACTGCCATCGGAGAAAGGAACCCTGCAAATGTTCAAGAGCTTGAGCATATTGCAAAGGAAGTGTGGGAGAAAATGCCACCCGAGAAGTGCAAGAAGCTTATCGATGGATATAAGAAACGTTTGGAGGCTGTCATCGCTGCCAAAGGGTGTGCAACCAAATATTAAGGAGGGGTGCCAATATTAGTGCACATGCTGGTTTTCTGTTTTTTCTTTATAATTACAATATCTATGTTGAAATAACAATTGCCTTTGTTAAATTACTTTGGACCTCCAATTAAAAGATCCTGCTGATATACATTTGGTACATTTCCATTTATTTCTGAAGACATTCACTCAGTTATGCAAAACATGAAGGGGTGCCAATAATGGTGAGCAGGACTGTAACTAAAGTAAATACCACTCAAATTTTATAAACTCATTAATTTATAGTGTCGTTAATTCATAATGTGAATATAAAACATATTCATACACCATAAAGTGCCTGGTGCATAAGTTAAACAATATGAGCATAAACTTCTATAATAAAGTTCTGTGCAGTGAGAAAAGTCCATGGAGTGATAACAATCCAGCAGAAGAAGACAGGCAAATGTGATGGCAGCCAGGAACGCCGTCTTCAGGGTAAGATCTTTAATTGACAGAGGTCCATCTGTAGCTGAACTGAGATGATCTAGGGCAGGGTTAGGGAACCTGTGGCTCTCCAGCTGTTGTAGAACTACATTTCCCATCATGCTTCTGGGAGTAATTGTATCCAGCAGCCTTGCAATGCCTCATGAGAAATGTAGTTCTACAACAGCTGGAGAGCCGCAGGTTGCCTACCCCTGAGCTAGGGACTCTAGGAAAGGGAGGCACCATTTGGGGAACCTTGGCTTCCTTTGCCGGACTGCACCTTAAAGAATTGGTGGATGAGTGGGTCTTTTGCCCAGGAGATGCCCGTGAAAGCTGAGAAGGCTGACACTTGAATTCTTAACGAGCTCACTGACAAGGGAAGGTCCAAGCCAGACTGAAGATAGCTGAGTAAGTCTGAGACTGTTGGAGCATTATAGAGGCTGTTTCTAGAGAACAAATGAAGCAGGAATTTAGTCCAGGTGAGTTGATAGATCCTGTTGGTACTGCCCCTCCTAGCATTCAGGCGGGTGGCAATGGCCTCTTGTGGACAGCCAAGGGTCTCCAACCTCCCCCTATCAAAAACCAAGCCCTGAGGTGCAGGTGGGCAGGGCAGGGGTGCAGGGATGCTCCCTGTGACAGAAGGTCCAGTCTGGCTGGTAGGGTGACCGGGTATTTGAAACTGAGCAGTGACAGGAGCGGAAACCACGGCCTGTTTGGCCAGAAGGGAATCACAGCAATGATCTCAACGTTATTTGCCCTGAGCCTCTGGAGAAACTGGAAAAACAGTGGTACCGGAGGAAAGGCATAAGCCTTGTGGAAAGTCCATCGCTCCAACAGAGTGTCTGTCCCACAGGCCTGAGGGTCTTGGAACCTCGAGAAGTATTTCTTGCTGCAGGGGGAGGCAAACAGATCGAGCTCCGGAACTATCCCCAGGGTCGAAGCCATTGATATCTAACTCGCGTATTGAGAGGAAGTCTGCCTGAGAATTTTGGATCTCTGGACTTTACACTGCCGAGATGTTGTCCAGAAACTTCTGGGCCCAGACCATGATCGGCTCCACTTCCTGCAGCAAGGACCCACTGTGAGTCCCTCCTTGCCTCTTTATGTAGGCCACTGCGGTCATATTGTCTAGCCTCAGCATTACTGAGGGCCCCTTTATCAAATGACGGAATGCTATAAGAGCATTGAAGGCAGCCCGGAGCTCCAGTACATTGTAAACTGCGCGCTTTGGCAAAAAGTCCCACTTGCCTTGTGCTATCTCTGACAGACAATGACCCTCCCAGCCTCTGTTGCTGACATCCAAGGTTACAGACAGCCAAACAATGTAAATCAGTGTCACATACCTGGTGGACGAGTCTCACTTATGCAGTAGGCAACCTCCCTTACTACCCTGACTCGGGAACCCCTGGTGAAGCAGACAGGTGGCTCGGGAGTGCGGGATGGCACGAGGGTCGGACTGTGTCACTGGTGGAGGTAGAAAGTCCATTGGAGCACTCGTGCAACTGAAGCGTGGTCGTACATGCCGGGTCGTGAACGGGCTGCCAGTGCGGTACATGAGGAGCAGGCTTGTGAATAGTCGGGTCCAGGCAGAGTCATCAACAGGCAGGCAGCAGAAGTACACTGGGATCAGGCAGGAGAGTGGGGGGTGCAGGCGGAGATCAGACGAAGTCGGGACAGGCCGGGTACAGGAACAGATAACAGGTTACGGGTCTCACAAGAACCAACTCACAGGCTGTAGATCAGACAGACCTTACTTGCTTCGCGCACTCAGCCTAGACAGAGCCATTTGGCGCCGCTTCCGGCACGTGCGTACACCTGTGGGCGTGAACGCGCACAGGCGTGCGCAAATGCGCAAAAAAGCACTAGCAAGTCCTTTTAGCACAGGTCTTCTTCAAACATTGTCCCCCCCTCCCCAAGGGGCAGCCTTCAGATCCGGATGAGTCCTCCAAAATGACCAGATAAGCTCCTTGTCATGGATGTGCCTTTCAGGTTCCCAGGAGCTTTCTTCTGGTCCCTACCCCTTCCCCTCTTCTTCTGCAGTTGAGGATGGCCTCGACTTCATGCTCCTCCTCTCCATCCACAAGAACCGTTTCAGGTGGAGCAGTGTTCCTTCCTGGAAACTGATCCCTTGTTACGGGTTTAAGCAGGGTGACATGGAATACTGGGTGTACTCGGAGTGACGAGGGGAGGTTCAGCTCGTACGCCACCCTATTGACTTTTCTCTTGACTGGGAAGGGCCCCATGAATTTAGGTCCTAGTTTCCTTGAGGGGCAAGATTCAGATTCAGATTCAGATTCTTGGTGGAAAGCCAGACTTGGTCACCTGGCTGCAGGTCCAGCTCCCACTGCCTCCCTCTATCAAAAGCTTGTTTGTTGTGCTCCTGTGTCCAGGACAGAGTTTCCTGGAGGAGCTTGTTATTCTCTTCGAGAAAACTGGTGATGTCCTGTACGGCAGGTACGGTGCTTTCAGGTACCACGTTGGGAAGGAAGGGGGGATGGTAGCCAAGGTTCGCCCAGAATGGTGACTGGTTGGTGGCAAAATGAACAGAGTTGTTGTAGGTGAACTCGGCTACCGGCAGCAGGGAGACCCATTCATCCTGGGCAAACTACGAGTAGTAGCGCAGATACTGCTCCAGGGTCTGGTTCGTTCTCTCCTTCTGACCATTGGTTTGAAGATGGTAGGCAGAGGAGATGGCCAATTCAATTCCTAAAGTTGAACACAGAGCCTTCCAGACCCTGGACATGAATTGTACCCATCAATCCGACACAATGTTGGTAGGTAGGCCATGGAGGCGGACAATTTCTCTAATGAAAGTCTCTACTGTCTGGATTGCCGAGGGTGTACCCTTCATGGGAATAAAATGTGCCATCTTTGTAAGGCGGTCCACAACTACAAGGATGGTCATGAACCCTTCAGAAGGGGGTAATTCCACTATAAAGTCCATGTAGAGTTGCGACAATGGGCGTTCAGGGATAGCAAGTGGATTCAGAAGCCCCCATGCCTTGGCTCTGTCTACCTTGTTACGAGCACAGGTGGGGCAGGCTTTCACATATTCCCTGCAGTCCTTGTCAGATGATGGCCACCAAAACGACCTTGAGAGCAAGTCTGCAGTCTTGCGACCACCGAAATGTCCTGCCAGTTTGTGGTCGTGGCACAGTTCCAGAACTGCCAGATGCTGCTCCTCAGGGATGAAGATCTTCATGCCAAACCATCACAGTACATCTTGAAGGGTCAGCCTGGGTTCCTGTGAGGTGGGGGACCCAGCAACAGATCACCTGATCTGAGACAAGAAATCCTCTTGGATCAACAGGAAATTCCGTGCAGGGAGGATTGTATCAGGTGGAGGAGAGTCCCCTGGTTCCAGGAACATCCTTGACAGAGCGTCCAGTTTCACGTTTTTAGACCCAGGCCTATAGGTGACATGGAGCTGGAAGCATGAGAAAAAGAGAGAGCCCATCAGGCCTGACGGGGCTTGAGTCTCTTGGCAGTGTGCAGGTACTCCAAGTTTTTGTGGTCAGTAAAAACTAGGCCTGGGTGCAAGGCTCCTTCCAGCAGATACCGCCATTCTTGTAGAGCAGACTTTATTGCGAGGAGCTCCCTATCCCCCACATCATAGTTTCTTTCCGGGGGTGTCAGCTTCCGGGAGTAGAAGGCAATTGGGTGCAGTGCAGCCTTTGGCCCCCTGTCTTTGAGAGAGGACCACTCCGACTGCTGTCTCGGCGGCGTCCACCTCCAGTATGTAGGGTAGAGCAGGGTCCGGGTGCTTCAGGACCGGAGCGGAAGTGAAGAGCTTCTTGAGTCGCTGGAAGGCTGCTTGGGCTTCAGGTGTCCAACGGAAGTGGGAGCCCTGTTTTGTCAGTTGGGTAATGGGGGTGATCACAGCGGAGAACCCCTTAACAAACTTCTGATAAGAATTTGCGAAACCGACAAAACTTTGCACCGCTTTCTTGTCGGTTGGTGCCGGTCTGTTCACTATGGCGGAGACCTTCTGGGGGTCCATTGTGTTGTCTGAGACTGAGCTTATGTACCCCAGGAAGGAAATGCTGGAGCATTTGAATGCGCACTTCTCCGCCTTGGTGTAGAGTCCATGCTGGCGAAGGCGGCTCAGTGCGCTATTGACATGGTTTCGGTGCTCCTCCAGGGAAGGGGAGAAGATGAGGAGATCATTTAAGTACACCACCACAAACAAGTCAAGGAAGTCCCGGAAGATGTCGTTGACTAGATGTTGAAATGTGGCTGGTGCATTGCATAGTCCAAACGGCGTGACCAGGTATTCATAGTGGCGGAACTGGGTTCGGAAGGCCTTTTCCATTCATCCCCTTCCCTAATCCGAATGAGGTTATAGGACCCTTGAAGGTCTAGCTTGGAGAAAATGGTGGCAAAACTGAGCCTCTGAAATAACTCTGGGACTAACGGGAAAGGGTACTGGTTCTTGACCGTGATTTTATTAAGCTCTCTGTAGTCGATACAGGGTCTCAGGGACTTTTTTTTCCACAAAGAATATCCCGGCCCCGGCAGGAGATGTGAAGGGCCGGATGAATCCCTTCTCCAGGTTTTCATCCAGGTAGGATTTGAGAGCTGCTAATTCCTTTTCGGAAAGCAGATAGATTCTGCCGAATGGTACCTCCGTGCTAGGGAGTAACTCTATGGGGCAGGACGGTGGCCCTGCTGGTGAGCATGGAGCGCGGCTGCCGCTGTGGGGGCTTGGTGCGGGTCCTTGTATAGTTGGGCCATATCCTGGAAGAACCGTGTCAGGTCTGTGGTTTTGGGAGCCTTTTGCTCTAGTAGCTGGTGAGCCCAGGCCTGGGGCCCATCCCGGAGGAGGGAAATGACCAATCCCACTTTAGTGTTCTCCTGAGAGAAGGTGTGGGGTTGCAGGGCAAAGAAAAGTTTGCAGGATATGTGAAAAGCCTGAAATTTCTTACGGTCCCCCGAAAACCGTTCAGGCAAGGGCACCTCTGGCTCCATGGGTGCAGGGATGATGGTGCGCTGAGGGAGCTCCCGGATTTTGTCCTCCAGCCGGAGGTAGCCAGCTTGCAGGTCTCTCACAACTTGGGTAAGGCTGGTCAAATGCTCACACAGTTCATTCGTAGGAGAGGGCCTCTGCGCAGACTAGGTCATGGCTGTCTGATACTGTCACGTACCTGAGTCTGACTTATGCAGTAGGCAACCTCCCTTGCTACACTGATTCAGGAACCCCTGGTAGAGCAGACAGGTGGCTCGGGAGTGCAGGATGGGACGAGGGTTGGACTGGGTTACTGGTGGTGGTAGGAAGTCTGTTGGAGCACTCATGCAACTAAAGCGTGGTCGTACAGGCCGGGTCGTGAACGGGCTGGCAGTGCGGTACAGGAGAAGCAGGCTTGTGGATAGTTGGGTCCAGGCAGGGTTGTTAACAGGCAGGCAGCAGAAGTACACTGGGATCAGGCAGGAGAGTGGTCGTAGGGAAGCCGGAGGTTGATGCAGGCGGAGATCAGACAAAGTCGGGACAGGCCGGGTCACAGGAACAGATAACAGGTTACGGGTCTCACAGGAAACAACTCACACACTGTAGATCAGACAGCACTTGCTGCAGGATGCACTCGGCCTAAATGGAGCCATTTGGCACCGTTTCCGGTGTGCGCGAACATGCACAGGCATGCGCAAAAGCGCAAAAAAACGCTAGCAAGTCCTTTTAGCACAGGTCTTCTTCTAACAATCAGGGAGTTGCACCTGGTGAGATTCTGATGCTGTAGCCACCACAGGAGGGACGTCCTCATGGAAAGTGTCATGCGGATGCATTGAGACTTGCTGTGTGACCTCCACTGCTTGAGGAAACCCCCCTGGAAGAGCCGCATCCGCCATTGTGTCCACTTCACTATTGGGATTGAGGCCACCATTGTCCCAATCACTTTCAAACATTGAAGAGCTGAGAGGTGAGAAGATGACAGGGCATGGCGAATTCTGTCCTGAACAACCCGGATCTTCTCCTCGGGGAGAGAAATAGTGTTTGCCACCGTGTTGAAGTGGACCCTGAGGAATATTAAGGATTGGGAGGATTGGGAGGGCACTAGATGGCTTTTCTCCAGGTTTAGAAGCCACCTGTACTCTCGCAGGGTGGAAATCACCAGGTCTCCTTGCTGCACTGGTCAGTCCCTGTCTTGTTCTAGTAGGAGGAGGTCGTTGAGGTAGTGATAAACACAGACCCTTTGACTCTCAGTAGCACCACCACAGCTAACAGGACTTTGGAGAAAATCCATGGGGAGCTTGTTAGACCAAACGGCAGGCAGGTGAATGATAAGTGCCACAGGCTCAAGGCAATACGCAGGAACTGCTGGAACTCCGCTGCTACTGGAACGTGAAAATATGAGTCCTTTAGATCGATGGAGATTAGCCAATCTCCTGGCTGGACCGACTGTTGGATAGTATGCAGAGACTCTATCTTGAATTTTTCTTTGCGAATGAACCAGTTGAGGTGGGTGAGGTCTATTACTGGTCTTCAGGAACCATTCTTTTTCTGGACCAGGAACAACGGGCAATATATACCCTGACCTCTTTCGTATGACTGCTCCTTGCTTGAGCAGGGACTTCACGTAATCTATCAACACCTGCTTCTTTTCTTCTGATGCTGGGAGGATTGTAGGAGTGAACCTGAGGTTGGAACTTCTGTCAAAGACCCAGGTATGGCCCACGAACACTGTCCTATTTGTCCAAAAGTCCCGGATTAAGGCCGCCCAGACATGCCGGGAGTGGTGGAGGCAAGCCCCCATCTGGCATGCCTGAGCGGGCCCAATCTCAAAGGGACTTAGAGGGGTCCCGGTTGGCCAAGGAACCCCCTTTTGTGGCCTTCTTGCTGGAGGATTGTCTGTTCTTCCAGGACCTCTCGAACTCAAGACCAGGTTTGTAACTGCGTGTCTCCCTAGCACGGTCAGTGCCTTGTTTCTCTGGGCAGGTATGCCTGTGAGCCTGTAAACCCTGATCCTGAGGGAATTAAACATTTTTAAAAATGTAGGGCCTCCTTGACTGCCCTTACTGGAGCGGGAACCATGGCATATGAAAAGCCCACGTTTGGATCCTCTGCTGACTCGCTGTCCGAAGGAGCAGCCGATGGGCGGCTGAATTGGGAGGATTCCCCCATTTCTGGGTATTGGGCCTTGCTTGATGGGCCCGGGATTCCGAAAAAGGCTCTTGTGGCTGCAGGGACTCCTTCTCCTGCAGGGAATCCTTTACAACCTTCCTGACCAAGGACTCTAGGCGTTGGTCATGGCCCTCCCTCTCTTTAGCTGCTTTGCTGTAACGGCGGTCGCAGAGGGATTTTTCAGCCGGGACCGTGGCTCTGCATCCCCAGCAAGACTTTCCAGCCCTTTCACTGGGGCGGGATGAGGGGTGATGGGCAGGCTCTCTACTGTCCTGGCTTGATCTGGAGTGAGACCCATGTCCGGATCTGGACGAGAGATGCCAGTGGTGCGACTTTGATGAGCTGCTCTGTTTCCATGAATCATGTCATTGATCTGACCTAGGAGGGCTAAAGTGAGAGAGAGAGGCACGGGCAATGACCAAATTGCTCAGAAACTAGTCACCCCCCCTGCCCCCCCATGCCGCACAGGGATTTTGAGTACCTGTCATGAGAGGGTTGGCCACTTGGGGGCAGAGGGGCATCCATTCCAGGTATGACACTTCTGTGGAAAAAGAAAAGACATTTAAATGGACCATAATCCATCTTGATTCACAGGTCCAACGCTGGCACCAGTACACACCTGGGAGACACCTCTGAGATCCCAGGGAAGTCAACGCTATGACTGCAACCATTCCCGAGGCTCTACAGGGCTCCCAGGCTTTTAAAACATCATCGCCTGCGCGGACCGAGGCCGCCCATATGCATGCGTGAAACAGGCCTTGTTTTTGACCCATCGGCCGCACATGCCCAGAATGGCCGTGAATCAGGAAGTGCCACAGGACGATGGCTGGAATGCAGAGCCAGTCCAATCCTACCCTCCCACAGCCACACATGCACAGGATGGATCAGGGACAACGGAGCAATTGCCAAAATGCAGACCCAGCCAGTCCCCTTTCCACCTGCCGTTGCACCTGCACAGCGTGGATGCGACCTAGAATAGGAGAAAAGTGTCTAAAAATACCTGAACAAACGCCACGCCCAGCGAAACAGAGGCAGGTACATACAAATGAATATACACATGCTGCAATAACTTTTAAAATATATGTGCACCTCAGTACTCCACCACCATGACGGTAGGCCAGGCCATATACGCAACGCACACACCGGACTTCAGCAGATAGGGCCGTCCGCTAACAGCTGGGCTTACAGGCCAGTGCGCACTCTTCATCCGCTTGTTAGGAACCAAACTTCAGCGCTACTCTACTTATGCACTCCATACCCTGCTAACAGCTAGGGCTTATTGGAGGGCCATAATCCCCCTGGCCTCCCAACCGAATCCTGACCGTGGTGGGGACTCTTCAAGTAGAGAACCATCTGCTCGGTCCTGTATAGGAGGAAAAAAAGGAACATGGCTGCTGACGTGGAGCAAAGATTTATGGGAGAGAGGTCCTATAGGGTAGCTATGGAGGCGGAGCTAACCCACACGTATGCTGCCATGGAGTCTGTCAGAAAAAAAACAATATTTTTTACTATCTGCTATAAAACATATCCAATAAAAAAAAATTAAAAAATCAAATGTCTTCATAAATGTAGGCCAAAATTTATTCTGCTACATATTTAAAAGAAATCCCAATAAGTGTATATTGATTGGTTCGCACAAAAGTTATAGAGTCTACAAATTATTGGTGTATTTATAATTTAATTTTTATTTATTTTATTTTATACTAGTAATGGCGGCGCTCAGTGACTTATAGTGAGGCTGCAATATTGTGAAGGACAATCGGACACTAACTGACACTTTTGACACTTTGTGGGAACCAGTGACACTAATACAGTGATCAGTTCTAAAAAATATGCACTGTCACTGTACTAATGACACTGGCTGGGAAGGGGTTAAACATCTAGTGTGATCAAGGGGTTAATTGTGTGCCTAGCCAATGTTGTTGTGTACTGTATGTGCTGTTTTTACTAACAATCTGTGAGTGCCGGCGGACATCATTGCCCGGCACCCGCTTATTGGCTTCTGTTGTGAGTAGCAATATATCTGCCATGGGGCGGTCCAAAATTGGTTATATAACAAATAATATAGGTGCTCCACATGGGGGAAGCGGATGCTGCACGGGCTCAGAATGTGCTGAGACATGTGCTGATGTGAACACTGTGCTGGGGGTGTGAGAGTGTGAGATGACTTCTCCATAGAAATCTCTTTGTAGGCAAAGGAAAAAGCAGGTGGTAGAGTACAAGGCTCTGCCAGGAATACCTGTTAATGGTGATTTGAATTCATTTATGATATGTACACCTTATATCACATGGATATAACACTACACTGTTAGCTTAGTAGGTCTTCCATAACCAACTTAATGACACCCAACTGTGAACTACTGCAATCTTTATGCCTTCAAACCAAGTGCTCTGAACCTTCACCATCTAGTGTAAAAATAAGCTCACCCTTAGGCTACTTTCACACTGAGGCCTTTGAAAAACACGTGCAAAACATCATGCATTATTACTGCGTTATTGCCGCGTTTTTCCCGCGTCGGCGCTATAATTAGCGCTAACACCCAGGCGTTTTTCAAGTGCTTTTGAAGAGCTTTTGAAGCCCTAGCATTAAATAAATAGCACATCCCCCTACATTACATCCTGTTTACTTCCTGGTATTTTGATCTTTCCACAACCTCTGGGCTAGGGTTGCCACATCATACCTTTAATCCAGGACACATATTAATTACACAGGTTCTGTGGCTGATTAAGGTGGTAATTAAACACACTTGGTGCCTCATCTGCATTAAATTAGCCGCAGAATGAGGGGGGCGCATGCGCGAAGCCGTCCATGCAAGTCGCATAGGAACGGAGCTCCGCACACAGGGAGAACGCCGTGGCTGATATCAGCCGACCCAACCCTCAAGCACCCTCGGGGATGGTCCTCGGCGGACCCCGTGCCATGGTCAAGGCAAAAAATATACGTGAGGCCCTGGCTCAGGCCTCTTCCAAGATGGCGACGGAAGCCGCCCGGCGCTCAGGCAGCACGTCTCAGCGATCCCCAAGGAGGCCACAGACTCCACACAGAGACGAGGGTGAGTCAGATAGTGAAACATCAGCCCCCCCCACACACTCGCAGTCTCATGAACCCCAATCCACCCTGATGGCACAATTTGAAAGGATGCTCCACAAGGCTCTTAAGCAGACCTCGGAGCAGATTACTGATCTCCTCACAAGGGAGATAAGGGAGCTAGGCCGCCGCACAGATGATCTGGAACAGAGAGTAGATGACATGGAGGCTAGTATACATAACCAAACTGAAGAGGTAGCCCTATTAAGAGAAGAAAATAACAACTTGCACCTCCAGCTTGAGGAATTTGAAAATAGAGCCAGACGCTCAAACATTCGCATTAGGGGGATCCCGGAAACAGTGCTGGACATACAATCCACAGTTACTGCCCTCTTCCAGGAACTCATACCGGCTATCCCTATTGAACGCCTGGAGATGGATCGGGTCCATAGGACCCTAGCCCCCAAAAAAGATGAGGGCCCCCCACACGACATAATCGCTAAACTTCATTTTTATAAAACAAAGGAGCAACTTCTTCAGGCAGCCCGTCAGAAAGAGTACCTCCATTTTCAAGGCTATAACTATCAGCTTTTTGCTGACCTCTCGCAGGCCACGATTGCAAGGAGAAGAACATTGAAACCCCAGCTACAAGTCCTACAACAGCACCATATCACATACACCTGGGGCTTCCAATTCTCCATCAAGTTTACCTACAAAGGTCGCAAACATATATGCAAATCCCAAGCTAACTTATGCTCTCTTCTCCAGGAATTAAATCTCTCTCCTCCAGAATCCAGCCAGAAGGACCAACGCCACAGGTGTCGCTCGGTCTCTGTCTCTCCGCAGAAAAACCAACCCTCCACCTCTGCCTGTGAGGACCACAACGTCCACAAAATAGGAAGATTCACTCCTGCAGTGGCTGAAGGTATGGACTCCATGGACTGAGGTACGCTACCAACTTACCTTATTTTCACATTCTCCATCTGGAGCACTCTGGCAAATCCTGGTTACCAGCTACGGCCTGTCATACCCCACTTGCCACCTCACTTTTGAAAATTCGTGACATTCTTCAACTGTGGTCTATACCCCGTTTTTTGTAAATTACCCCAGCCCCAATTTTCACACCTCTTGACTCTATCTGGGACCCACACCAACCAGCCATCATGGAGTCCTATCTGTCTCAGAGGCCCACACAAGAACTTCACCCTTGCACTCAACCGGGCCTCTCGCTTTTGACACCTTGAATTTTATAAACTCCTGGTCTCAGGTCCCATACTACTCCATGGATTGACTGGCACTTGCACCCCACACGCTTTTATGGATGCTTCCCCCTCTTTTTCCCCCAAAGTTCATGTTGACGAATTACGCCTACCTATACCGTTCGGATTGTTAACTTTTTGTATGGCCATCCTACCGGACAGCAGTCTTAACGCATGTGTCCGCAACAAAGAACTTACCCAGAACTGGCCACAAGATGTGGGGTCATATACCAGCAGTTTCAGATGCTATGTGTTGTTGTAATTGTTTTTGGGCTGAGTGCCTTAACTATGTTTCCTGTTAAGTTTATTGCTTGTTGTCACCGATGCCTTTAAATAGGTATATACTCAGGTCACTGACTCTCCCTCTATCCCAACGTAAAATCTCCCCAATATTTGAGTTTGTTATCTCCCGCCAGGCTTAACCTCATCTGATGCACACCTAATGGTGGCCCTAGGGAGCTACTTCAGGAGCCCACATATAGTCACCTGATGTGGGTAGCCCCTCTGAATACCTTGGGAAGGTCCCCATGTTATATAGTCGTGTTAAATAGCCGTTGGCTCTCCCTGGTCGTTATTGTTGTCCCCCCTCGCTATTCGACAGGGTCTTGCTCAGACCCCCTAGAGTAGCCCCTCTACATACTTAGCGGTCATTTGACCATCCAGGATGTGTAAGCTTAGCCCTCTCTCTTTCTTGTCCGCACCTAGTCTTTGTGTTTTGTGCTATCCTGACTTGTGCTTTCCTTCCACTTTACTTACATGTCCCACTATATGGACTAAGTACTCCTCCTATTCGAGTCTATCCCCACTGAATCTTCCCTTTTTATCTCTCCTATTTCTACACCTTCCCAGGAGAACTCTGCAGCTTCCTACCCTTTTCACATTACGAATGCCAAACGAAGATAATCCTACACGATGGCTCCCCTAAATTTTTTAACACTAAACGTTCAAGGGCTTAATATTACACAGAAGAGGACCAAAGCTTTCCGCTCCTTTGCCTCTCTAGATGCGCACGTCATATTTCTGCAAGAAACCCATTTCACCACGCAATGCACCCCTAAATTCTTCCACAACCCAACCCAACCCAACTCTTACACAATATACACACTATTCCCATCCTCACAAAGTCCTTTTTCGCATAGACCATATCCTAATTGATATATGCACAGCTCCCTCTCTTATTACATCCGTCATTGCCCCTTGTCCATGGTCTGACCATGATGCAGTTATCATGTCCCTAACCTCCTTAATACCCAAACAAACAGACAGAACCTGGTGCCTAAATGACTCAATTTTAACCAATCCCTCCCACTGTCTAGATATTTCATTAGTCCTTAAAGATTACATCACCAACAACTCTTCCGGAGACATATCCCCTCTAACTCTATGGGAGGCACATAAGCTTGTCCTTAGAGGCGCACTAATAAGTAAAGCATCTTAACTTATAAGAGATAGGAGGGCGAAACACAAAGAACTAGACACCCAATTCCTTAAGGCCCACACCAACTTCCAGAAAGACCCCACTCCCTCTAACAGACAAACCCTAGACCAGACGAGACTTGAATTAGACCTCTTTTTATCCGAGTTAGCAGATAAAACTCTGAGACGCTCCAGGCATAAACTCTATATGAAAAGCAACAAACCAGGCACCATCTTAGCGCTCACTCTATGGAAATTAGACCAACCATATAAACCTATCAGACTAAAACTAGCTCACGACACCTACACCAGCAACCCTACGAAGGTGGTAGCCCACTTCCGTAGGCACCTTGCTAATCTTTATTCCTCCCAATCGACCTTCGAGGAGGCACGGGCAACATCCCTTCTTGCTAACACCTCGCTACCCTCCCTATCAGCTGAACAATGATCTGCCCTTGAACAATCCATCACTGAAACGGAGGTGGTAGCAGCTATTAAATCTCTACGCTCTAACAAGAGACCAGGCCCAGATGGCTTCACCGCTATATACTTCTTTCTTTTCCTTTCCCTCCTTCTTTTTGTAATCTCCTGTAACGATAGCTTGTCTCACTATAATACCCTCGCCTTGTATGAGCAGGTCCCCAGTCCAATATCTATCTTTTCCCACCCGCTACTGAGCTTTATGTACCCCCGGTTCATATCACACCTTACCCTAGAAGATCGCCATGTTAACGGAGGGTTCCACCCCAAAAGGCTCCTAATAAGCCTTTTTGGAGATTGCCACCTGGTGGAGCGCACGGTTCAAATAGACAGCATATGGGGTTGACTACCTGTCCGGGCGCAGTTTGTTCCCATTGGGGCGCCGGGACAGGCGGGTAATCCCGAGTTCATTCACCTGGGCGAATCCCACCAGTGGGTAATCCCTCTCAGGCATTACCTTTTCTACTTCATTCTTTTGTATATCCTCTAGAGCCAGTAGTTAAAGATCTGCTGTTTCAGACAGGCTCATGTCTGATCTCTCTCCTGCTCTGTTGTTATTATGCCAATAATTGTGAGACTTTCTGTATGCATTTGTTTCTGAAATAATCAATAAAATCTTTGAACAAGTAAATTAGCCTCAGAACAACCTGTGTAATTCATATAGGTCCTGGATTAAAGGGATGATGTGGCAATCCTACTTCTGGGCGTTTTTCTGGCGTTTTTAACGCACTTTTAAAGCGCTTTACATTCATTTCAATGTATATGGGCGTTTTTAATGCGCTATTTTTAGCTCTCAGAATAAGCACAAAAAATCATGCATAAAGGACTTTTTTAAATGCGGCGCCATCGCGACGCCCCAGTGTGAATAGGTACATTGGAATTAATGGGCAGCGTTTTAAAAGCTTTTGGAAGCGCTATTTTTAGCACAAACTGCTAGGAAAGCGCCTCAGTGTGAAAGGGGCCTTAAGCCTCGTACACACGGGACGACGATCATATACAACAGGTCGTATGAATGACCGTTGTATGCGAAATTGATCGTTCGTATGTGCGATTAGAACAGCTGACATGCGACGGTCCTACAAGGAGAGTTGTATGAGCAGACTAGAAAACTTGGTTGTACCAACAAGCGGTCATACAACTGTTGTATCGTGTGTACAGAGCGGTTGGTACAACAAGTTGTATTGTGCAAAACACACATGCTCCGAAGTCAGGAACGGCCGGATGCTAATTACATGCACCTGAATGTACTTTCTGTGGTTGTACTATCGTGTAGTGCAGTCAGTATGCAAGTTACAGTATCCAACATACGATTTGAGACGATCGTAAGTACGATCATCGTCCCGTGTGTACGAGGCTTTACTGTTGGACATCTAAGTCATGGGAGTTCATATACAGCTCTTGGATCTCTCCACATATAATGGCAGACAGCTGCTAATCACTCCCAGCACTCCTCTCCCTGACTAAATAGTCAAAGATTTTTCCTCAATAAAACATCAAAGAACCATAGTGTACTCCATTTTTACTTTATTAAAATATACAAGATTAACCACTTCAGCCCCGGAAGGATTTCCCACTTTAGGACCAGAGCAATTTTTGCTATTCAGCACTGTGTCGCTTTAACTGACAATTGCGCGGTCGTGCAATGTTGTACCCAAACAAAATTGGCGTCCTATTTTTCCCCACAAATAGAGATTTCTTTTGGTGTTGTTTGAGCACCTCTGTGGTTTTTATTTTTTGCACTATAAACAAACAAAGAGTGACAATTTTGTAAAAAGAAAACAATATTTTTTACGTTTTGCAAAAATACATATCCAAAAAATATATAAAAAAACAAATTTATTCATCAGTTTTGGCCGATATATATTCTTCAATAGCAATCGGCGTATATTGATTATTTTGCGCATAAGTTGCTGCGTTTACGAACGATGAGAATTCATTTATGTTTTTTTTTATTAGTAATGGCGGCGAGCTACGATTTTTAGCGTGACTGCAATATTGCGGCAGACATGTCGGACCATTTTGACACTTTTTTGGGACTATTGACATTTATACAGCAATCAGTGCTATGAAAATGAGCGATCACAGCTCCCATACACAGAGAACCTACGATCACATTCCTTCCCCACTGACAGAACGGAGATCCGTGTGTTTACATACACGGATTCCATTCTGTCACTGTGGGGGAGCAATTGTGGGTAGCTGGCGGACATCCCTGCCCGATCCCTGGCTCCCCCATAACACAGTGAGAGCACGCACGCGCTGCCGGCGGCGCGTGCACGTCCACAATGCGCAACCTCGCAGCTGCCATCAAGTGACGGCGATTCGTGATATTGAACCATATCGCCGCCGTCAATCCATGGTGGCAGTCAGCAACTGATTAAAAACACTTACATACATGCATTAAGTTTAAATTAGCACCAGCCAATCCTCTGTGCAAAGTTCAAGAACCCAGCCCAACCACTGCTATACGATGCTCCGCCCACTTGCCTCTTAGAGTTCTAAATTATCTTCAGACAGTGTCAGTGTGCTAGCTCCAGAATGATGACATCACAAAAGAAACCCTGCCTTATGAGTGACATCCAATACAGACTTCATCAGTGGATCTCAAATGAAATCTGTATGGAACATAAGATGGGAATTCTCCCCTTCAGACACTGTCTGAAGGCGAGAGGGGTGTGATTAGGAGCTGTCTGACAGGGAACATACAAAGAGAAGGAAAGAGCAGGGGGATGTACCCCATTAGTATGATGCTGCTCTTTCAAGGTCCATTTAGCAGGTTGGAGAGAAGAGCAGAAACTGTTTTTCCAAACTGTAAATGGTGTCATCCACCAGGCTTAGCTGTATAAAAAGGCTGTATAAATCTTAGAACTGGATGGGCAGTAAAACAAATCCTTTGGTGAGTAAACAGCATCTGTATATGCTTTTCATCTGTGCAATTAACTGTTTCAGAAGCTCAGCTTTAAAGTAGTTGTAAAGGCAGAAGTTTTTTTATCTTAATGCATTCTATGCATTAAGATAAAAATATAAAAAGCCTTCTATATGCAGCAGCCCCCTCAGCCCCCCTAATGCTTACCTGAGCCGCCTCTCAATCCAGCGATGTCCACAAGTACCTTGGCAGTCCGGGACTCTCCCTCCTAGTTGGCCGAGACACAGCAGTGCGCCATTGGCTCCAATTGCTGTCAATTAAAGTCAGTTAGCCAATGCAGAGCGAGAGGGGGCGGGGCGGAACCATGGCTCTGTGTTTGAATGGATGCATGGAGCTGCAGTTCGGCTCTGGTGCCCCCATGACAAGCTGCTTGCTGTGGGGGCACTCAATAGGAGGGAGGGGCAAGGAGTGTCGGCAAGGGACTCGAGAAGAGGAGGATCCGGGCTGCCTTATGTAAAACCACTGCACAGAGCAGGCAAATAAAACATGGTTGTTATTGTTATAGAAATGAAAACAAGACTTTACAATCACTTTAATTGATGCAGATTTATATTTTGAGAAATGCATATATGGTATACTAAAGGTATCTAGGCTTCTTGAATGGCATGTACTAAATAACAATCAGAACACATTTAAAATGGTCTCAATCAGTTATTTGAAATGCTATTGCTGAAAACCTCACAAGCTTCTGGGAAACATATTCTGAAAATCAAGCGATGGGTGATATATGTTTTAGAGAAGTTTCTTTTTAGCTGCATTTCCATTTAACGTATATAATCAAATTTTCCACAAGAACACCTGTCATGAATTCATATGAATGAAGGGAAATAATTATACTGTATTGTTTTTTAGAGGTTAAAACAGCTGTTTCAAAATTGTGTCAGTGATGGATAATCACTTCATGTTGTGCATATGACAGGAGATAGAAGTTGCATCATGTGGAGACTAAAGGATGGTCACTAAACCTATGACACAAGAAAATCCATGGTTCCCAGAGAAACTGTATTTGTTATGGAATTTTACTTGTACTGTAACACTATGCTGGGAAAACAGGTGTATAGGCACTGCAACCTTCCCACATAAACACTCCACCTGGTGCTGAGACCTTGAGGCTGCTGACACCTCAAACGTACCAAATTAAGGAAAGGCACGGTCGGTACTGAGGATGACATCCAAAATGGTATTCCTTTATTAAATGCATGTACAGAGCTGTAAAACAGGCTACACATTTCAGACATGACTATAACACTATGCTAACACACACCTATAAATTATATAAAGATTATATTGATCCTTTATGGCACTTAGTTTTGAATCCAAGACAGCCCAGATAACTGAGATGACAAAAACATCTTATAAAAGCTGATTGTCCATGCTGACTGCTTTGCCATCAACAGTAATTTTGTTTTCGGAAAAGAGTAGAGGGTGTCCCCTTTGTAAAGTGAAGTTTCACTTATGAAGAAAGGGGTATGGTAGAGGGAAGTCTAAGATGATTTACTCACATTTAATAAAATTAATCTGTTGGGTCATTTTTTATTGTCTTACCTTCTTATGTTCGATAGAAGAAAGTCCTGAATGGACCACCACAGGAGCTATCAGGTTAAGGTAACTTTGCATTTTTTATTTTGTCCTTAACGGTATATGACCTCAACATAAATGGAAAACTGTAATATTAAGGGGAATGTGGAGGCTGTCAGTTTTGATTAGCGGTGGGCAAATCTGCGATTCAATTAATCTTGTTTGAAATTTGGCAAATCAGAACTTAGAGGTAAATCCTATTGATGTTGATGGGGAGTCAATACTGTTGTTAAATTTTGGCAATTTTGGGGGATATTAGGCAAACTACTGTAGAAATAAAGCATGAAAAGCTGGACACTGCTATGGGGCATTTGTACAGATACTTACTGTTAAAAGAAACCATTTTTTATTAATGAAATCCATTCATTCAGTGTGTACTATTGTGATTAGCCACAGCTAATAACATGATCAGATGGGCTGTGATTGACCCTGTCTGTACCATGTGATCACTGTGACCAGAGATTAACACAATAGTACACAATGAATGGTATGAATAGAAGCCATTCATTGTGTTCAATTGTCATGTGATTTGTTGTGATTGGTTACAGAAATTGCATGGTATCACCAACAACCTGGTACGTGTGGTCCGTGGGGCGCGTGCAAGACGCAATCTTGGGAGTACATCAAATGACATCCACCCAGGATGGCAGCGCTCCTGCCCGGCTGTCATTTGTCTATAGGCTGATGGTAGGTGGTTAGAGGCCATGAAATGCATTACGGTTTTAAAAAAATCTCCTGGCAAATATGAAAAAAAATTCTTCAGGACCGCAAATCTTGGACCTACATAAGTCACTTCAAACCCATGGTAGCAGCAAACCTGATTCTGTTCTCTAGTGTTATCACATGCCTTGGAAAATTTCTGGCTGTCTGAATCACTGACATGGAGCAAGCATACAGCATGTAAAGTCAGAGTTAAAGTAATATTAATTTTTTATATTAAAATGTAAAACAAAAAGTTTATACTTACCTGCTTTGTGCAACAATATTTCATTGAGTGGCTCCTTACCTCCTCTTTGGTAATCCCCTGGGGGAACCCATTTAAGTGTGCTTCTGAGCTGGATTGTGTGCATCCAAAGACACACAGGAGTTTGACTGGCAACAGCAGGCGCCTATGGTTCCAGCTGCTTTCGAAGTCTCCTGTGAAACCAGGAAGAGAGCAGTGTTACTGCAGCCTGGACAGTGCTGGGTCGGTAAGAGGAGTCAGGTTAGTGTTTAGGGATGAGGGTGGGATACACTTAGTGAGGTATTTTCTTAACTTTATGCAGAAAATGCATTAAGGTAAAAAAAACCTGGCCTTTAGAACCACTTTAAAGCCCAACTTCAGGAAACACTGATTCCACTTTTTTTTTAGTTTTGGAAATGGAAAAAGTAAAACATTTTTGTCCCCGTGACTGGAAGACAAGAAATTAGTGGAGCAGTTGTTACTGGAGCAGTAAGCTCCCCATTTTACTGAAAAATGTTTTGTTGCAGTTTTCAAATGGCTCTATATCAGCTCAGCAAACCCTGCAGTAAGTGCTGTCTGATCTACAGCATGTGACCTGTTTCCTGAGAGACCCGTAACCTGTTTGTTCCTGTGACCCGGCCTGCCCGACTCTGTCTGATCTCTGCCTGCACCGACCCCGGCTTGCCTATGACCACCCGATTGCCTGATCCCTCTGTACTTCTGCTACCTGTCTGTTAACGAACCTGCTTGGACTTGACCATTCTCCTGCCTGCACCCTTGTACCGCACCGCCAGCCAGTTGTCGACCCTGCCTGCACCTGACTCTTCTCCAGTGTCTGTGGCCATCCAGACCACCGTGACTGCCAGCTCCGCAACTCTCCTTCAGCCCTTCCGGATTGCTACTTCCCGGATGCATCTGTTGCCCTGCAGGTCATCTCTAACTCCAACAATCCTACAGACCTTCAGCTGGTGGACATTACCGGAATACCACAGGCGCTCTTACCTCCCCGTGCTCCTGTGGCCGCTGTCTCACTCCCAGCGGTCTCTTGAACCGGGGTTGTAGGGGAGGCCATCCCCTGCCGTCAGACTCACTACCTGGTACGTAACAGGTCTAAACAAACCTCAGGCCTCAATCTCCATCTATGTAGCCTCAGCTGTAGCCAGGGAAGCACACAGGGACTCTGGGAAAAGCAGAAGACAAGTAAACTGGATAGGAGGGACGGCGGGGGCAGCATATAGAGGAACCAATCTCCTGCATTAGGAGGAAATTGGAGGAGATTGGTTCCTCTAAATGTCGCCCCCCATCCCTGCTATCCAGGTGTACAAGGGAGGCACACTGGCCCCTGGAGCATGGGGCCCGGCTGCAATTGCAACCCCTGCAACCCCTGTAGTTACGCCCCTGAGAACTAGTGATCTGCATATTTGTCAGTGTCTTTCAAAGCATTCGGTTGTTTGAATCATCATGACATTCAGCACCTTCAGGAGTGTCAGATGCTTATATCCTTTTCTACATCTCCTGACTCCTATGTCCTGTAGGGCCACAATAACAAACCACTGTGTGCAGAATCAAATGATTGTCAAATGCTAGAGTCTTATTGAGGCTTCAGTTTTGGAATTAACAGAATTTTCCACCAGACAGGTAAGTATAGTAGTTTTTCTATTGCAGGAAACTTCAGATTTTTTTAGAGTCTCACAGAGTCTCTTTAACCATTTGACCACTGGGCACTTAAACCCTCTTAACAACCAGACCAGTTTTCAGCTTTCAGCACTCTCATATTTTTAATGAAAATTGCGCGATCATGCTACACTGTACCCAGATGAAAATGTCCTTTTTTTCACACAAACAGAGCTTTCTTTTGGTGGTATTTAATCATCACTGGGTTTTTTTATTTTGTGCGCTATAAATGAAAAAAGACCAAAAATGTTGTAAATTAATGCATTTTTCTTTGTTTATTATACAATTTTGCAAATTAGTCATTTTTCTTCATAAATTGTGACCAAAATTTATACTATTACATATCTTTGGTAAAAAAATAACCAAAATCAGTGTATATTTTTTGGTCTGTGTGAAAGCTATGGAGTCTACAAGCTATGGTGGCAATCATTGAAAATTGATCACACCTGATGTACTGACAGTGACGGCCTATCTCAGCATATGCATACCACAAATTTCAACCCTAAATATATTCTACTACTCTTCCTGAGTATGGTGATACTATATGTGTGAGACTTTTACACATCCTGGCGACATGCACAGGCCCAACATGCAGGGAGCACCGCCAGGTGTTCTAGGGACATAAATTACACATATCATTTCTTGACTACCTCTTGCACTTTTGAAGGTCCTGGAGCACCAGGACAATGGATGGATTAACATGGATGGGGATGGCTGAGCATGGATGGGATGTATGAGTATGGATGGGGATGGCTGAGAATGAATGGGGTGTCTGAACATGGATGGGATGACTGAGCATGGGTGGGGATGGCTGAGGATGGCTGAGCATGGATGGGATGGCTAAGCGTGAATGGGAATGGCTGAGCATGGATGGGGATGGCTGAGCATGGATGGGGATGGCTGAGGATAGATTGGAATATGGATTGGAGTATGGATTGACAAATGGCTGGATGGCTGAGGATGGATTGGAGTATGGATTGGAGTATGGGTGGATGGCTGAGGATGGATTTGAGTACGGATTGGAGTATGGATGGATGGATTGGAGTATAGATTGGAGTATGGATTGGAGCATGGGTTGGAGCATGAATTGATGGCTGAGGATGGATTGGAGTATGAATGGATGGCTGGATGGATGACTTTAGACTGTCACAGAGCAGTGCTGTAGGCACTACAGATCCTGCGCACAGCACTGCTGCATCTGATCTCTCCCCTCTCCTCTCACACTGTACAGGTCAGTAAGGAGAGGGGAGAGATAAGCCAGACATGCACCAGCTTGTTTGCATCTGATTGCTCCATCATTTGACGTAGCAATCACGTGGTAAATGGCCGCTGAGAGTGGATATTCCCAGGTGCACGCCCCAGGGGGTGCGCAGGAGCATGACTCTGGGAGGACGTCACTGTACGTTCTCCCAGAATTAACAAACCACTCTGTAGCGGTCAATCGGCTATGGCCCGGTTGTAAAGTGGTTAAAGTGGTTCTAAAGGCTGAAGGTTTTTTTTACCCTAATGCAGCTGAGCACCATATCGATGCATTGATGTGCATGAGAGCAGTGACTCTCCAGGATCTCTCTTTCCTCATTTGTCCACACAACAGTGGGAGCCATTGGCTCCTGCGGCTGTCAATCACAGCCAGTGAGCCAAAAAGAAGAGACTGGGGTGGAGCTGAGCCATGCTCTGTGTGTGAATAGACAATATCCATTCACATGAGCACACGTTGGGAGCGAGCTTGCTTGAGTGCCCCCATAGTAGGAGGCTTGCTAATGAGTGCACTCGGCAGGGAGGAGAACCCAGGACCGCCAGCAGGGGACACAAAAAGAAAAGGACTGTGCAAAATGATTTCACAGAGCAGGTAAGTACAACATGTTTGTTTTGTATTTGTGTTTAACAATAATGTGGCGAATGAACAGTTCTTCATATCCAAGCAACAATATGAAACAGCAAGAATTGGGATTACTGTCACTTAGTGAAGCTCTGCTGACTTCCAACAATCAAATGCAAGCAAATATATTGTTTTTTGCAGATTTTTTTTCTTCCATATGCATGGTTGGGTATTCTTTGCAAAGTGAATTTTCACACTCACTAAGCTAATGGAAAATTCCCTTGCAAACTGAACAATCTATTTGCCTTAACTAAATTAACTCCACAGTATTTATTTCTCCTCAAAAACAGAGACAACTCTCCTTCTATATACTCCGTGTACTTTAGATCTTTCAGCACCAATATATGCCTAATAGTCTATAAACTGAAAATGAATCCTTTACTGAGAGAAATACAAAAATTACCCATGCTTACCTATCCATCTAAGATTACTATTTACTTGGCTATCTTGTTGATTCAAATGCTACCTTCTGTGTAATTGATCCCCAAACAAGTACATAAGTGCTTACTAGAGTTGATAGAACCTCTGGAAGTCCAGGTTCTGCAGGCTCGGCCGAACTTCCGGACAAAGTCCGGGTTCGGGACCGGACTTGACCCGAACTTTGTCCCGGACCCCGAACCCCATTGAAATCAATGGGGACCCGACCTTTTAGGCACAAAAATGGCTGTAACAAAGTCCTGGCAAGTCCTAGAGGTCTGCAAAAGGAAGGAAAATGGGGGTAAGAGTACGGATTTTCCAGCCCAGGGGTAACTAAAGTTACCCCAAGCCCCAGGCCCTGTTTCAAGCCCAGTTCAGGCCAGGGCTTGGGCCTGAAACAGGCCTTCAAGCCGGCTCGGACGTCTTGGACCTGAAGGTCTCCAAGATAGTTGAGATCATTCGTGAATACATGAACAAACCCCTAGTTAATGTGTCTTCCATCGTAAACTTAGTTGTTCTATCGGTTCATTTATCATTAGAATCTACCTATCCATTCGTACCCATTAAAAACAT
>BLSH010078506.1:447477-482923 GCA_018402905.1 Glandirana rugosa | reverse complement strand
AGAGCCATATTATTGTTATAAAATCCTCTCCAAGTTGTATAGGCAAAGTGTCTTCCAGCAATAACAATAATATGGCTCTATGCGGCTGGAAGACACTTTGCCTATACAACTTGGAGATGATTTTAGAACAATAATATGGCTCTATGCGGCTGGAAGAAACTTTGCCTATACAAATTGGAGATGATTTTAGAACAATAATATGGCTCTATGCGGTTGGAAGAAACTTTGCCTATACAACTTGGAGATGATTTTAGAACAATAATCTTTCCCTTAAAGCAACAGCTGCAACCTTTCCCTGTACAACTTGGAGATGATTTTAGAACAATAATCTTTCCCTTAAAGCAACAGCTGGAACCTTTCCCTGTACAACTTGGAGATGATTTTAGAACAATAATCTTTCCCTTAAAGCAACAGACTCTACCTAGTCTAGTCAGATCGTTCTGTGTAGCAGGATGAGGTCTGCAATCTGTCCCTCAAAGCAGCAGCACTAGTATCTCTTCCTAGTCCACAATTAGATTGTTCAGTAATGCAGGATGAGATGTTCTTTAATATCTGCAATCTGTCCCTCACAGAGCCAGCAGCATCTTCTCCCTAAACTATCCTGAGAGCATATGACATGCAGCACGGTGACTCCAGCCCCATATAGAGGCTGGGTCACATGATGCACTGGCCAATCACAGCCATGCCATTAGTAGGCATGGCTGTGATGACTTCTAAGGGCAAACCAGTGAAACACTTGTTGATTGGCTACCCTTGGCAGCTATTCAACACGTGGAATAAAATACCAGAACCCCGGACCCGGGGTCCCAGACACCCCAAAGTTCGGTACGGACCCAAACTTTACAGTCCGGGTTCGCTCAACTCTAGTGCTTACTTCTCTTTTACCCCTATTGCAGTATACTTGTTCTGGGTTAGTGACCCAGAAATGCAACATCGGAATAGCATATTGGCAGATTTTGCATAATCTTTGCAAAAATTCTAGCAAAACCCAATCCATGGTTTCATGGATATCAAGCATTTGATCAAATCCCACAGCAAGACTTAAAATAAATCAAATTCTTTCTGACAACTTACCAATATCTCTCTATTTTTCATATTATCCAAAAAACTATTTATCTGCACCATTAACTTATCCCTGTTTTTTATGGTAGGGGAAAGTGGGTGAAAGAGAGTTCCTAGTTTCAGCTTTTGCAGCTGACCTTTTGTTCTTTATCACCTATCCAACCCAGCTGATCCCATATCTTATGCAGGCCTTCAAAACTTTTGGATATCTTTCTAATCTCAAAATGACTATGATAAATCCATGGCCCTTACAATCTCAGCCCCCCTCCCCCTTTCCCATAATAAACATACTTAAAACCTTTAAAACAAGGAAGGGATATGGTGTCTCAAAAATGTATCTTTTTTTTATAGGGCTATTAATTCTGGTGTTAGCTCATCCAGCAAACTTCTACATTAAACATAAAAAATAAATCCTGCCTTGGCTTTCAGTATGTGCCATTCCAATGTACCCCCGTGATGTGCATTTGGTTTGTTATTACCTTCGTGCATAACAGCTGATCCTGCCTACAGCTTTGGATTTGCTAATGTTCTCCTCAAAATGTTCATTGAAACCCAGGAGTGTGATACTCGCTATATATTCTGTGTGCGATGAGGCACGAAAAGTACTGATGTATGTTAACCCCCATGCATACCATGCAGTCACTGACTTTTACATGTCTGCATCTCACTACAGTATCTGGATATAGGATATAGGGACATACCTGACATGTTTAATGTGGCTTTTAGAAGGTTTTAGAAATCATGGGTGGAGTGTATACATTTAGATGCTCTTTGCACAAATAAGATATTGTATACTTGATTTGTATAATGATATTTTGTGGATGGTTTTTTGCTCATCCCTATCTTCATTTTAGGGTTTATTTGTTTAATGTTTATGATTAAAAACTCTTTTACGATTTGATGGGAATCTAGAGCCATTCAATTCTTAGGCATCCATATCCCAGCTCAACCCAACGGGATCTTTCTAGCTAATTTTCCCTCACTGCTTCAAGCCATAAAGCATGACCTTAACAAATTGGATATGCCATTCCTATTTTAGTTTGGATAATTAAAATGAACATTTTTTCTGAACTTCTCAATGCTCTCAAAACAATCTCCATTCTACTTTTTCAGTCTTTTCTGAAACCCTTACAGATATGCATCACTAAATACTGTACGTATGGAACAGCAAAAGGCCATGATTTAAACGCGCCCTCCTCACTTTACCTACACAATTAGTAGGGATAGGTCTTTAGGCTCTACAATCATGCCACCCTGATAACAAAAATTGTCCATTGGTGCTGCCACTTCACCTTCAAAGATTGGGTAACCCAAAAATTATTCATTTAGGCTCCCTTTGCAATATAATCCCATGGATCCCCAAATTTTACAGACAAAAAGCCTCACAAAAAGACATATCACAGAAAATGCTTGTGGGCTACTGAAAGTGGCCTCCTCTCCAGGTAACCACCACTTCACTAACACCCAGAGTGAAAGATTTTCTTTACAAAGGAACATTTAGAGATAGGGCAGACCAAGAATACCTAGGCTTACCTCCCCCTGCCATTCTAGTCCTATTTTCAAATATGTAACTATATCATGAATCACAAATACAAACCAAATTTCATAAGAGCACTGCATACCTTGGAGTCTCTTTGTACTCAGGTACCCCACTGAAACACATTATTTCACATCTATACAATGCCCTAACATGAAATTAATCAGCTTCTCCTCCTTATTTTAAACTCCAAAAGTAAAAGAACCTCCATATCACCTGGGAGAGTGAAGAAAATATATGTATCCTGCAAATGTTCCATCAGTTCAAACATTCAAGAATACCCAAATAAATTTGATTGGTATGGTACAGAATCAACTACAAATTAAGACAGATGTTCCCTGACACATCTAACAGATATTGGAGGAGTTGTGGTACAACAGACACTGTTTGTCATCTATGGTGTGATTGCCCGCTCATCAAACCTTACTGGAATGCCATCCGCAAAACCTTTGCAAAACAGCTTCGCCATACCTCAGCTTTTACTCCCCAGATCTTCTACAGGATATAATTTTCCCAATGCAAAAGTACTGGAGATCCCTACAAAATACCTTCTTACTGCAGCCAAAATATTATTTTCCAGAGACTGCATGCTTACTATTAGCAAATGGTGGCATAGGATAAACCAAATTGCTCAGATGGAAGAGGTCCGTGCAATAGCACAGGGCTGCCTAGACAACTACAAAATCACATGGACAGCACGGTTGATCTCTAAATTCTCCTCCTGTAACACCTGAGCTCTGGCTAACATCACTACACAGGATAAAACCTTCAACTCTTTGTCTATTGCTCCCTGCAAATAGTCAAGGCCCTGTCTAGATGACCAGTAGTATCCTGAAGACCTCATTCTCTCCCCCCTGTCCTTTTCCCCCTCAGCCCAACAAACAAACCCCCCATCCTCTTTCCTTCCCCTCTTTTTCTTTTCTTCCTATACCTACTTCTTCTGGCTATCCCTGCCCCATCTTTATTTCTTCTTAACCCCTATCAATTGTTTTGAAATTATACTGGCTTAAAGTGGTTGTAAAGCCTCAAGGCTTTTCACCTTAATGCATTCTATGCATTAAGGTGAAAAACCTTCTGTGCTGCAGCTCCCACCAGACCCTTCCCTTTTTCTTACCTGAGCCCATCCGATCCAGCATTGTGCATGAGCACAGCAGCTCCAACCGCTGTCTCTCTCCTCTTTGGACAAATTGATAGCAGCAGGAGCCATTGGCTTCAGCTGCTGTCAATCAAATCCAGTGACACAGGAGCAAGGGACGGGGCCAAGTCTCACTGTCTGTGTCAATGGACGCAGCAGCGAGACTCGGGAGCAAGCCCACGCGGATGCTCCAAGGGGGCACTTGATGAAGAGGAGGGGCCTGAAGCACCATCAGGGCGCCCCAGAAGAGGAAGATTGGGGCTGCTCTGTGCAAAGTGATTGCACAGAGCAGGTAAGTATAGACATGTTTGTCTATAAACAATTGTTTACAACCCCTTTCCTTTTGAAAAACATACTTCTCCAAACACAACAGTGGGTTAACTAGTTGAAATGTCCCAGAACCTAACATCATACCCCACTCTTTTTAAATTTAAACCAGGTTTATATGTGTTCTTTTTCAAGCTTTTCTCATAGACGATACTGATACCCAATTGTTTTGTTGTGAGTGCAGCAACATGGCTACAAGCGCCTTAAAGTGGATGTAATCCTGATTCATGAAATTTGAGCTGGGCACATAGATCTGCTGTGTTTTGTTATCTCTCACCAAAGCCCTAGCTGTCTCTTGCTCTGAAGCTCTGTTATCAGCCTGATAAGTTCTCACACGTTCTTCGAGACGGGATATAAACTTTAACATGATGAGGTAATGTCAACACTCCTGTCAAGAATATCCTTGACCATGCACTTCCTGTTACAGGATGACAGCTGTCTTTCAGTTATGCCAATAGGTAAATCAGATAAAATCTCATATTAGCTTTAATATGTTAATGCCATTTGAAAAGTTTTCAATATTTTTACAAAAGGTCCTTGTCAGGCAATTCTTGTTATGGCATGACATCTGTCTTGCATTTGTGCTTTCACATTGACACATTGTCACATGTGCCCCTGTCAGAGACTACAAGCAGCTATGCCAATATACATTAGACAGATATGGTCCACTTGTATCACTATCAGGGAAAGAGGCTGGAGAAGATCAGCAGTGCTGAAATTTTAAAAGGAATAAAAAATAAGGTGAAAAAAGTGCATGATGAAAAAAAGAGGTGGCAATAAAAAAAATATGATTAAAGTTGAGGAGAACGTACCAGGGTCTGGTAGGGGTGTGGAATCCAAATCCCATTGAAGTCAATGGGAGCAGAATGCTAAAAACAATAATGATCATTTTTAGGCTAATATGCTAGGAATTGTCAGCCAAATGGATCGACAGGACACTGCCCTGGAGGACATATACCGAAGCAAAAACATTTTTTTTACCTTTCCATTTGGTGGGGAGCAGTAACATTTAGTTATTTTTAAAAATGCAAAATCACATTTAATACCATGCCAGGGGGATGCTCTGATCCTCCTTTTTGAGAGCTGGTGCTCAAAACTGAACTGCATATTCCAGATCAGGTCTTACTAATGATTAGTACAGGGGCAAAATAATGTCTCTATCTCTGGAGTCCATCCCTCTCTTAATACAAGAAAGGATTTTGCTTGCTTTGGAAACCGCAGCTTGGCATTGCATGCCATTATTAAGCTTATGATCTATCAAAACCCCCGGATCCTTCTCCACAATGGATTGCCCCAGTTGTACTCCCCCTAGTATGTACGATGCATGCCTATTTTTAACCCCCAAGTGCATAACTTTACATTTGTTAACATTAAACCTCATTTGCCACATAGTCACCCAATTAGACAGTGCATTGAGGTCTGCTTGTAAGTTGGAGACATCCTGCAAGGCCTTTATTCCACTGCATAGCTTGGTGTCATCTGCAAACATTGAAATGGTACTTTTAATCCAAGACCCTATATCATTTATATATATTGAAAAGTAAGGGTCCCAACACTGAACCTTGGGGTACCCCACTGATAACCTTAGACCATTCAGAATAAGAATCATTAACCACTACTCTCTGAATTCGGTCTTTTAGCCAGTTTTCTATCCATTTAGAAACTGATCTTTCCAAGACTGTAGACTTTACCTTACACATTAGCCGTGTGTGGGGAATGGTGTCAAACGCTTTTGCAAAATCCAAGTATACCACGTCCACAGCCACCCCTCTGTCCAAGGTTTTACTTATAAACTCCTCATAAAAAGAAATCAGGTTTGTTTGACAACTTCTGTCTTTCATGAATCCATGCTGTCTGTTGCTTAAAACATTTTTTTCCAACAAGAACCCATCTATGTGGTCTTTTATTAAACTCTCCAGTATCTTCTCAGCTATAGAAGTTAAACTAACAGGTCTATAGTTACTTGGTAAAGACTTTGATCCCTTTTTAAATAGGTAACTATGGTACTATTCCAGTCATTAAGGAGTCCCTAAAAATTTGATACAATGACTTTGAAATGACAGAGCTCAATTCCTTTAGGATCTGTGGATGGATGCCATCTGGTCCAGGTGCTTTATCTACCTTTATTCTGTCTAAATACTTCTGGACCATTTCACTTTTGAGCCATTGTGGATCATTTGGGGCTGTGTTACTACCACCCCCATCATGGACATGAGCTCCCCCATGCTCTTGTATACACAGAGCTGAAGAAAGTATTTAATAAGTTTGCCTTCTCTTTGTACCCTGTCACGCACTCTAGATTATTTTTTAAAGGGCCTACATGCTCAGACCTGACCTTTTTACTATTAATATATTTGAAGAATTTTTTGGTATTTGTCCTACTATCTTTTGCAATCTGTTGTTCGTTGTGAATTTTTGCATCCTTGATTTCCTTTTTACATATTCTGTTATATTCTTTGTAACATTTAAAAGATGGTAGTGTTCCCTCATTTTTATAATTTTTAAATGCTCTTTTCTTATCATTTATAACTTTTTTAACTTTGGCCGTGAGCCACAAGGGTTTTCTTTTTAGCCTTTTAAACTTATTGCCCATGAGAATATACTTTGCAGTAAGTTTCCATACAGTTTTTTTTAAAAAATGTCCATTTCTGTTCTGTGTTCATCAATTCCAATATTCCCTCCCAGTCTAAGTCATGGAGAGCAGCCCTGATCTTTTTAAAATTTGCTCTCTTAAAATTAAGTGTTTTTATCTTTCCCGTATGTGTTTGTTGCTTGCAGCTTACATTAAATGAAATCACATTATGGTCACTGTTACCCAGATGTTCTTTTATATGCATATTGGTAATACGCTCTACATGGTTTGAGAATACCAGGTCCAGCAAAGCATCATTCCTAGTTGGGGCCTCAATAAACTGGATCATAAAATTGTCCTGTAATAGGTTTATACATTTTTGCCCTTTAGCTGTCCCAGCAGTGCCATTACTCCAGTTAATTTCTGGGTAGTTAAAATCCCCCATTATTATCACTGTCCCAGCCCTTGCAGCTCTTTCCATCTGTGCAAGGAGCTGAGTCTCCACCTCCTCTTTAACACTGGGAGGTCTATAACAAACTCCAATGATAACCTTTGTAGTGTGCACACCCATATGCAGATCTACTCATAATGCTGCAGACTCATCTCATTCTCCATCAACTAGGTCCTCATTCACACTCACTGAGATCACTTCTGTGTGCATGTGATTGTGTGCATTTAATTGTGTGTATGTGATTGTGTGCATGTGATTGTGTGTGTGTATGTACATGTATATATGTGTATGTATTTATGTTAAATATATATATATTTAAAAATGCATTCAACTGCATCTGGGGTAATGAGCCCTTAAGCCCCTCTCACTGTGAGCGCAGTGTGGCCATACCCACTATTTGCTGAAGTGTGCCACATAATTTTTCACTAGGTGGTATCCAGGGGAGCCCTAGTTCTTTCACTATTCTAACAATGCCCACCTGCTTATTATTACTGTCCAGTTCTGAAGAAGCACTATAACAATCAGGTATACTAAATGCATTAGAAAGTTTTGTTTCCTAACTTGCGCATGCGAGCGTGGGAGCCGCCGTTCACGGCACGGGGCTCGGAAGGAACGGTACGGGTGGCTGTTCCTTCAGAGCGCATGTGCCAGTGATGTCACTAGCTGCATATAATGTAATATGTAATATTTTCACTACCTTATTATAGGCTTACCTATAGGTAAATGTCAGCAGAGGAAGTTTACTTCCGCTTTAATACATTTTAAAATGGTATGCGTTTTGAGCTTTGGGGTGCACACCCTAGTGCAATAGGCTGCGTATGCCTATGACCGGGCCCTTCAGGTTGGGCCCAGTCATAGTGAATTCTAATGGGAAACCCAATGCAAACAAAAAAACAACAAAAAAATAGGACAAGGTCTTCCCAAATTCTCTACTAGACTCGCTGGTATGGATTTTAAAGGGGAACTCTATGCAAAAAAAAAGAATGAGCTCTCCAAAAAATTCACACCAGACCCTAAGCATGCAGTCTGGCATGCAGAATAGGGGGACGCATGCAGTCCCGCCTCCTGAACAATACTAGACCACATGTCCTCAACATGAGGGGGGATCCCCCTTGCAAAGCACCTTGTCCCCATGTTGATGAGGACAAGGGTCTTTTCTCCACATATCAGAATCTGGAAGCCCCATTTAACAGTAATGAACCAACCAGATTCCACTCCCCTCCCATTGTAAATGATTATTATTATTATTATTATACAGGATTTATATAGAGCCGACAGTTTGCGCAGCGCTTTACAATAATATTATCCCTACTCATTCCCAAAAAGCATGTAAATAAATGTCCACAGACACTTTTTATCCTTAATAAAAAAAAAAATAAGAAACACGATGTATATCCACCATCAATGACATTATCCAGTGATGTAGATCCACGTCAGTCGCGATGCCCAATGCCCACCAACCTAGCAAGTGAAAAAAACTTGCCTACTGCCAGTAAGTGTCTGTTCCTGTCACTTCACTCCGGCCAAATTACAAGTTCAACTGATGACAGCTGGTATAGATAATATAAACAAATGAGGGTCACCAAAAGTTGATGCCATTGTCTATATACAATACAATGTCACTGTTTATATATGATACACATATACACATGTAACTAACATATTTGAATAGCACTATAAGGGGACTTAAATGTTTTTACACAAGATTCACACAGCTTTCACACATGATCCATTATTATTGTGTGGCCCTTTCTTCATAACACGTTTAACAAGTTGGTATCAGTAACTTAAACTGTATAGCTATATGAAGTTGACTGCGCATGTGACTAAGCCACAATTTGTTTTTCTTTTTTTTTTTTTTTAGTCCTGGAACATATTCTGCAAGGACAGCTTATTTTGTTACACATCTGGTATGGTGAAAGTGTTTTCTCTAATCCTTCCTATTGTAGTCAGTCTATATTTTTAGAGTATATTTGTGGGTGGTTTTGTAACTTGCAGTTCCATATCTGATCACAATTGAAGTCGACTTAACTATGATTTGTGATCAGCCATAGTGATTACAATCTTAGCCATCACTGGCCTATTTAGTGTAGATGTATTGGCTGGGATAGCCAGGTGCAAAAACACTGCTCGTTTCCTAAGCCAAGCATATAATCGGAAAAGACTGTTCCCATTAAATCAATATGTAGGTCTCATCCGGCCATATTTATCACTCATTTTATAAAATGAGCTTGGAAGTAGTTGTGTCTGATAAGCTGACAGAAGGGAAAGAAAAACACATATGTTTAAAATATTCAAGAGGCTTGTCCATATAAGCTGAAGGAACTTATTGCTTTATTTTTTTATTAGAGATTTACGGCAATGAAATGCTAAGTTATATATTTTAGCAATCAAACACCTCTGCGTTTTGGGGGCTTTTAATGATGAGAAATTTCCCCGTGACTCATGGAAAACAAGACGAAGGACTCATATTTAAGTGACATTGTCCATCTCTAAATTATTTGCAGTGAGATTTGAGGATTGCAAGTGGCTTAACGGCAAAACTCAGCTTTCTGCTAGGAGATATAGGAGGAATATGTACTGCAAGACTTATCTATGACCCTAACAATGTAAAGAAAGGCTCTATTTCTATGTATGCCAAAGCAGGCCTTGAATCTGTGTACCTGTGGTGCTTAAAACACTTGTGCATGCCACTAGAAGCAATTACGTGCAAAAACCCTGGAACATTTTTTGTCTTACTTAGTTTTATTTACCATGCAACATTGTAAACTGAAGGCTGCCTACCGCACCTGGTCTTATTCATTCTGCAGTCCTTGTTGACGTCTACTGATTCTGCACACCTGCTAAAAGAGCTATATTGCTACACAAGGATTTTAGGAAGGTGAGGAAGCATATGAGTATCCAAAATGTGTATGTGTATTATCTTGCTTGACCAAGAATCTGGGTTCAGAGCTTAAGCCCACCTGCATTGTACTTTTTCTGAATTTGTAAATTTTCCTGTGCTTATATGGGTTTATTCAGGATGCTTTCATTTCACTATGCAATCCAAAAAGGTTCTGGTAGGTTGATTGGCTTCTGACCAAAGTGGTTGGAAGACTGACATTACTACCTGTATGCACTTTGTTAACAGTTGTATAATAACTGATCATTACTGTATTTTAAATTAACATAACATGGTGATTTACTAAATGAGTTGAGAAGTTTCACACAAAAATAGTGTGATTAGTAACTTCAATTATCCAGTCATGTGAAATGCAAATTCCTGTTTACTTATTTTATATTTGTATGATTGGATCATTGAAGTGAATATTCACACAAGTTATTGTGTAAAGATTTTCAATTTCTTTAGTACGTCAACTTCACTGTCATTGATCAGTTGGATTAAATTATCCCTATTGGGGACGACATGGCCAAGTCATCAGCATGAAAACACATATTTGCAGAACTCTGCACCTGCTGCCTCTCTTGCTGCAAACTGCATCACATTTTCCAGAGAAAGTACACAATTTACTACTAAACTACTGTATACCTCTCAGGTATGTTACACCAACTGCTGGTATCATGCCCAATGATACACATCTTTATTTGGCGTCACAGAAAAATCTAGGATAGCCAAAGTGGATTGGCTCTGCCAAACATACCTCTTTATCTTAATGCTGCCTCACAGGTCAGGATCCTAGATTAAGAAAAAAATGGGGGTAGAAAATAGTATCCCCAAAGACAACGTCATGGAGGCAATAATATAGATAAAAATAATTTTATTGGTACAAAGGGGACCAGAGGCCCTCTCAAGCTGACAGGGCTCGGGAGTACCTCAACTCCTTACCCATTCCCACTCTCAAAAATCACCATAGGGACAATCTAGAGGCTCCTATCTCCACGGAGGAGATATTGCAGTTTATTAAGTCCCTGAAATCCAGCTCGGCCCCAGGTCCAGACGGCTTTGCGGTCCCCTACTACAAAAACTTTGCTGACACGCTAGCCCCCTACATGGCCCGTTTCTTTAATCATCATGCCGGTCACCCATTAAATCCTGACCTAAATTCCGCCTTCATTACTGTCCTGCCCAAACCTAATAAAGACCCCAGCACGGTTGAGAACTATAGGCCTATTTCGCTGATCAATAATGATTTGAAAATTCTGACAAAAATTTTAGCAAACCGCCTCTCCAGCTTCATAGGACTTTACGTCCACAAAGATCAAGTGGGCTTCATCCTGGGGAGACAAGGACCGGACCAAATCAGAAGGGCAATAGATATCATCTCGCTTCTGCAGTCTGGCTGGGACAATGGCCCCCACCAGGAGGGTCTTGTACTATCACTGGACATGTCAAAGGTCTTTGACTCGGTCTCTTGGCCATTCCTATTTTCGGTCCTCCAGCTCTGGGGATTTGGTCAATTCTTCCTTAACATAATGGGCGCTCTATACTCCTCACCCGAAGCTAAAATCAAGCTACAGGGTTTCCACTCATCCTCCTTTCCCATTGGGTCAGGCATGAGGCAGGGCTGCCCTTTGTCTCCTCTGATCTTTGCCCTGGTCATTGAAGTCCTAGCAATCTCTCTCAGAGCCAACCCAGACTTTCATGGGGTCAGGTGCGGAAACCAGACACACAAATGTGTCTTATATGCGGACGATGTCTTGCTCTTCATTTCGGACCCCCACACCTCCTTAACAGTCATTTGCAGGACTTTGGATGACTTTGGCAAAGTCTCGGGGTTGCGTGTGAATTACTCCAAATCAGTTGCCCTCAATATTAACTTACCAGGACATTTAGTCACCTCTCTCAAAAATAACTTTCGCTTCAGCTGGGGTAATACCTCGATCCCCTATCTAGGCATACACTTAACGTCCTCCATATCAGACCTCTACACAGCTAATTATCCACCTATGTTTAATAGACTGTCCACAGAGATGAAGGGATGGAAGAAGCTGAGGATTTCCTGGTTAGGAAGAATTAACTCCATCAAAATGAATCTTCTCCTTAAAATCCTTTACCTTTTCCGGTCTTTGCCCATTGCGGTCCCCAGAGACCCCCTCAAGAGGTTTCAAGCCAAGATAATCCACTTCATCTGGGGTACAAGAGGTCACAGAGTAAATAGAGAAACCCTGTTTCGACTTAAAGATCAAGGAGGGTTTGGTCTCCCAAACCTATTTTGGTATTACCAGGCAGCCCAACTTGCCAACTATCGACTGTCTATTCTAAGAACCCACATCCCGACTGGATCAAGCTGGAGAGACATGCTGTCCCCAATCACACCATTGACTTCCTGCTGTGGCATCCCCCTAAGGAGAGGCCTCCAATTTTAGCCCCAACACTATCTCATTCCTTCGACCTCTGGGACACCATCAAGTCCAAATCCTCTTTAACGTCTTTCTGGCGACCATTGTCGCACATTTTCCACAACCCACTGTTTACCCCTGGGATGAATATTTTGGCCTTTCGCTGGTGGCTGGATAAAGGCCTATACAGAATCGGTCACTTTGTAAATCCCATGGGTCCCCTCTCGATGGCACATTGCATTAGCAAACTAGACATGCCTGCAACAGAGAAATTTAGGTTTCAACAAATCATCCACTTTATCAAATCCCTTTGCAGGGACAAACCCACCCCCCTTTCGTTAATGGCCTATGAACTGTGGTGTGGTCAGTCCGGGGAACAGAGGGGGGGCATATCAGTGATCTATCGCGCCCTGGCCTCATCTTCGGTTAAAACTAGATATATGATGGATTGGGAGGAGGAGCTTGGTTTCGTTTGAATTCGGGAGGCCTGGTACAGGACCTTTGCAGCCTCTTCGAGGGGTCTCTGTAATATATCCATCGTTGAGGCAAATCTAAAGGTTCTCACATAATGGTATCTGGTTCCCCTCAAGCTAACCAGGCTCTTCCCGAATTCTTCCCCTCTGTGCTTTAGACAATGTGGTTTAATTGGTTCCATGGTCCACATTTGGTGGGAGTGCCCTAAGATTAGGGGCTTCTGGACAAAATATTCCAAATGATCAGGAAGGTAACGGGCCTCCCGATTCCAAACTCTCCACAGTTGGCGTTGCTAAATATGATAGGCCCTGACATTTCAAAATTAACCAAACGTCTCATAATGTTCATACTGTCGGGCTCCAAAATTACTATACCTAGAGCTTGGAAACAACCCTCTGTCTCTTTCTACCAGGCCAGGAAAAAAATATCCTGGATTATGACACAAGAAAAGATAGCAAGTATTTTTTTAGATACGGTCAAGAGACATGAAGCTGTTTGGGAACCTTGGCTTACCTACTTAGTTCGGACATAATCTAGCTGTCTTTTGACTGGAACACCCGGTCGGGCTTTGGATACACTACTGTTCTGACATCATTACCTCCCCTATTTTTCTCTCCCTCTTCTCTTTCGTCTCCTCTCTCGTCCTCTTTTTCCTCTTTACTCTTCCTTTTCTTTACCTATAACTTATACTTATAACTTTTGGGTTATGGCATCTTTTTGCCTTTTGGATACCTGTTACGGCTTCCTTGCTGATTCCTTCCCATTGTCGGTCTTTTGGTAATTTTCTTCCCCCTTTTTTTTTGATTTCCACTTAGGGGGTCTAGATATTTTGATGCCTATCATCCTCCAGACCTAGGTTTTTTTCCTCATTGGGCTATTGTAACATCTCTGGCTCCTCTCCTGACCTTCCAAAGGGGAAGGGCACCCCTATTCCCTGAGAGTATGGTTCCCTCTCTAGTCTTGCTCTTCAAATGTAGTTGCCACTAACCTGGCCTTCAGCTAGGTGTGGGGGAAAGGGGGGGGGTTGACATTTCAATCTGCGGCACAGCGTGTTCCCATTTGGGGTGCCTCTCAGGGAGTTCCTAATGGGGACCCCCCTAGCCCTCCCTTGTGGGAGGCTGGATTGGGGGTGGATTGCTGGATTAGATGGACCTGACTGTTCTAGTTTATATTAGATATTGTTTGCTTGGGATCTGTAAATGTTTTGCTTTTGCACTACTCATTCTCAATAAAAATCTATTGAAAATAAAATATAATTTTATTGGAGATAATAGAAATGCCCCAATGGGGCCACAAAGCAATTTAATCAAAAAATGACACAAAATTCCACTCCGCCCAATGCCCATAATGATTCCCAAATAACTAGAATCATAACACGGTATGTTGCACAATGGGGACAGGTGAAGGAAACCTTGCAAAAACACTGGCATCTTTTAACGAGATCTCCAGTTTTGAGAGAAATAGTAGGAGACTATCCCCCAATGACAGCACGGAGATGCAAAAATGTAGGTGATAGTCTAACTGAGTCCGAATATCGGAGATCAAAAAAACCCAACTGGCTTAATGATTTACCACCTCTAAAGGGGTGTTTCCCTTGTGGAAAATGTTCAATGTGTAAGTACATTGATCGTACTGACACATTCACAGACTCTGGTCATCAAAAACAGTATAAAATTCAAGAATTTATTAACTGCTCTACAACACAAACCATTTATTTGTTGTCTTGCCCTTGTGGGCTGGCTTACATTGGAAAAACTAAAAGACAATTACGTATTAGGATAAGTGAACACGTTTAAAGTATTCTACAGAAAGATGATGAACGACCAGTGGCTTTGCACTTTCTTAATCACCATGGGGGAAACCCTAAAGGGTTAAAAGTAAAAGGGATTTATAAACTCAAATTATCCACAAGGAGAGGTGACTTTGATAGAGTATTGTTGCAGAAAGAAATTTGAGATAATTCTGCTCTGAAACATGAGATACTTCCAAATCCTCTGGACATGCCATGCTCTATATATAACATAGGAATACAATCTAAAGGTGACGGGTCGTTTTGGTTATTAGCAGATACTTAATTTTATCTTAAATGAAACTACCTCTGTGATTAATCTGTGTGTTGGTTGCTAGTAGGACCATTTAATTAATCAGCATCTGTGTATCTAATTGAAAGACTATGTATTTAACTACCATGATGGGTCCTCAGTATCCAACTCAGCTCAGATGAAGTTCGGTAACAAACGAAACATGTCAGCTACAGACATAATCGTTGGTCCATGATTTTTTCATGGACCCCTCACCAATCTATTGGTAATTCACTGGGACTGGCAGTCACTACACTATTATTGGACATCTTCTATGGAGCCATGCAATGCAATCTGGATCTAATGGGATCACCACTGCGATTATCTCCACAAAACTTCCAAACTGAAGCAATATGCTGCTAGTATCTTTTTAACACATAGGAGATGTACTGCTGTCTGACACGGACCGATCCCCTTTCCTCCAATTGACCTTTTATTTGGCTATAGGAGAAGTGTGGGTTAGACGGTTGGTCGGATTTAATGGGATCACTGCTGTGACTATCTTTACAAACTTCCTAATCATATTATTATGATGGACATTATCCCTCTAACACACAGGAGGTGTATTGCTGCCTGATACGGACCGATCCCCTTTCCTCCAGCTGACTCTTCATTCGTCTTTAATAGAAGTGTGGGTTAGACGGTCGGCAGTGAAAATTGTTCCATCCACTACATGCAACTATGGATTTCTATGGTGTCTCTGGACATTTAGACACGGGAGTGTAATACCCCCTACCTCCAGCTATACATCATTATCAAATACACAATAAACCGCGCTAAAAGATCCAGAAACAGCAGCAGCAGAAATACAAATGTATATAAGAAGAAACAATATGCTGCGCTCACATTAATAATACATCAGTAAAGGTTATTAATATAGAGTCCCAATGGTGTGGTATTCCCTACACCACTAAAAGTCTGTGTTGTTCATCCTAGTTGTAGTATCACCACAAGGAAAGAAAGGTGAAGTGAATAAGAGGTCAGCCACCAATAATAATAAGGGGGCTTACCAGAACACTGAGTGTTCAGTTGCCTGTAAATCCCCGACCTGGGATGTGGGTCACTCTTAATTCCACTTCAGAAAAGGGTCCCTTTGTCTCTATATAGCACATTCCACTGTTAAGATCACCAGGGGCTAGAGGTTCTTGTCACGTTTGGTCACGCTTCCCCGCTCACAGTTGTCAGTGCATCACATAGGAGAAAGGAGGACTCATAGTGAAGTACATAAGGATCCGTTTATTAAAATACAAAGAGATGTACTCACATTTGACATGAATAAAAAACGCATGTATGCCGGCCGGCTATCATACACGATCACTCGAACACAGTGGTGACGTCAGCGCGCCCTCCTCCCGGACGTACGTTTCGTCACAAATGACGTCGTCAGCGGGGATAGGGCGCGCCGCTCCATCACCACTCATATACATACCAAAGGCCGTCCCCCAATCTGAGGCGCGAGCGGCCATATTAAGTCTGGGAAGAATAGCATCTCTTTTGCCCAAAACTCACTATTAGTAAAAAATGGAACTAGCAAGTCACTCGATTAAGAAACTTTAGTGATATAAAAGCGGGTGATGTCTTATAATAAGGTACTGACCATGGTAGGTGTTTAAAAGGAGTCAAAGTACCTTTAATAGTCAAATATAACCCTATGGATTTCTTAAATCACCAGGGTTTCCGTAGTAACCCTTAGCACAATTAGATGCTTGTAATCATCTTTATAACTTCAGAAGTCCTGAAAATATATAATCTATATAAAATATATAAAAACTGGATATCAGGCCAAATTATAAATAATTTAAAGGGCTATATCCATTTATCCATAAAAAGGCCGCTGGAGAACCAGATTAGGTTTACATTGATAGTTTATCCCCCCAGCCCAAAAAACCAAGTTGTTGATAAACCTTTCTTTCTCTTATACCATGGCCAGGCACCATTTTCCCCATGGGAATGGTGCCTCCTAGGTGCTACTACCAGTGTCGTTATATAAGGGTCATACCTTCCTAGACTTTGATCTTACCACTTGTTCATTATACTCAATGATGTTGTGGTGTTGTAACTTGTTATTGGATTATGGTCTCCAACTCAGGGTATGATATATGGGTCTAAATTATATTGGGTCCACACTCAAAACTCACAACCCACTATAGCTTGGTCCCAAAGTGTATAAAGGTATATATATATTATGAGTTGTCTTCTTATACATCATTATCATCAAGTCAGCAGGGAAGTGTGTGCCATTCAAGCGGTGGAACTACTACTTTGGCTAACAGCTGTTTCCACCACTTGTGTATGGACATAGACGATCAGGATTAATCACCCCGCAGACAGGAATCCCCTTGCCTCTCCCTGGACAAGTGTTTGGATATGAATAGGAGAGAAGTGTGGGAATATCTGCTACAGAGATGTTCTTATCCCATTAACTCAGACTGCTACTACCATCCATGCTCTGATTGAACTGTGGGTAAGACTTTCCTTTATTTTTAATCACAGCATATTGATCCCCTTTTGCATACCTGTCCACAATTCCGGATCAATTTTTATCTGTGCTCCTTCCATAGACTATTGATACAATACAATATGGCTGCAACAATCTTTTTAATAAGATCAGTGTACATAGTCCCTAGATTCACCATATTTTCTATTATTTGCATCAATTCCCTATACATCTATTTTTACTCTGTAACAGAGATGAGCATATAATATTTAGATAAGGGATTTGCTATATTATGTTTTTCTATCAGATTGGTGATGCTTTTGGGTAGTCTATCAACGTTGATCATTTTAATGATAAGGTGGTGGAGTTTTGTGTTATTTTTTGATTAAACTGCTTTGTGGCCCAGTTGGGGCATTTCTATTATCTCCAATAAAATAATTTTTATCTATATTACTGCCTCCATGATGTTGTCTTTGGGGATACTATTTTCTACCCCCATTTTTTTCTTATATATATTTACACTAGAGGTCCTTTTCACTATTCTCATATGGAGTAAGTGAAGGGTTAAAATTATTTATCCAGTGCTATTTATTTAGGCTACTATAGAGAACTGGTTCATTTCTCCAATGTGTTAGTTAGGATCCTAGATTAAGGCTGGGTTCACACTATCCGACACAAAAACTGTCAGACTTTTGATCCTACTTTGCCCTGCAACATCGGTCCTACTTTGGTCCTACTGCCATCCCACTTGAATGAACAAGATAAGATTTTGCTCCGACTTTGAGATGGTGACTTGTCCTTTGACCAATAAAAACAATCCCAGTGTGAGATAAATTCCATTTACTGCTGCTGTAATCACCATGTCGGATGTCACAAGTTGTTTAGAGCAAGGATCCGACTTTGATCTTACTTCAATGATATTCAATGGGCTGAAGTAGGACCAAAGTCGGACCAAAGTAGTACAGGAATCTTTTTTAAAGTCGGAGCGACTTGTGTGGGACCAGTTAAGACGGCTCTCATAGGGAAACATTGATTTGGTGGCATCATGCGACTTGTGCTCACAATGTCAGTCAAGTGTTAACCCAGCCTTAGTCTACAATAGATCTAACAAGGAATGTTTTGTTATTGTCAGGGCTGGGCTCAGTCCTCCTTTCTCAGAGCTCAGGTTGCTCAGCTGTTGGTTAATTGCCAGTACTCATCATTCCACAGTGACTCACCTGGTGATCATTTCCTGTTCGTCTGCCAGCCCTGCTGGCTATTTAAACTGCCTGGATCATATCTGCTGTGCCTTCGCCTTGGTCAACATTGGTCAACATATCTGGATACTCTCTGCTGTGTTTTCCTTTGCCTGGCTGACTTCCATTCTGGTTCCTGATCCTGTTTGCTGCCTCTGATTACGCTGATCTCTGGATTCCTGTTTTACTGGCTTGATCCGACTACCCACTCTGGTTACCGAACCCTGGCTATGTTTTGACTACGTTTGCACTGTTCGTACTATTTTACCATTTTATTAAAAAGTGTGATTTTTACTTCACTTCTGTATCAGTCTGATTCATGGTTCCTGACAGTTATAGAGGAAAGTATTTTATCTACTATCCTCTCTCCTTTGCCAACATGCCTATTAAAAGATCCATAAAGCAGATGAAATGATAGACAGCTCTTGCATAATGAGTTATATATATTGGAGAGTAACCATGACCCTTTTCTCCCTTGCTTATCTCTGCTGCTAGTTTCAGGAAAACTTTTTCCTAGGTCACAGAAGGTCCTTGGGATGGTGGAAATGCCCATCAGTGTCACAATAAATGCATAAATGGACTGCTTGGTTATAATCATTGTTCTGCTAGGTTAGTTAACATAATTTGGTTAATAATTTGCACTACAGTTTATTTCAGCCCTATTTAGAAGTCACGCAGATACACTCCATGCAGATCATTTGAAGTTTATTATAAAAAAAAATGATAGGAAGTCTTTGAGAATGAATGTTATCAATGAATTATTGCTAACAAACCATTAGCAGTGTTCTGCTTCTTGTCTATCTCACCAACAAATGAGTGATCTATACTGCTGTGCTGGGTTGCTGTCCCCATGGCCATGAGTGTGTGGGCTCTCTATCATGCGGATTCCAGCCTGTATACCTTCCAGCTTCCTCTTATAGTAGCAGCCCAGTGGCTGGTGATACAGTAATGAAGAAACAATTTGCTTCTTCTCTGCCCCCAATAAAATGGCAAATTATCTTTAACATGTTATTAACAAGTTATGCTCACAAACAATTTAATCTCTGGGGTTTACCTGTTCACATTAAAAGGCACATTGAGGGACCAGGAAAGATTGGCATCTAAGTCAAAACATGTATTACACCTTATTCTTATCATCATGACACAGTTAGGGAAACTGTTAAGAGATTCTGGTACAGATGATATCATAGGAATATATGTAAGACCAACCCCACAGATAGTATTCAGATGTAGTAGATCTATAAGGGACAGATTGGTCCATAGCAATTCAATAGAGCCATCCATGATAGAAGAAGGCCCTTTAGGTACCTTCAGATATGGAGGGTGTTCTGAGCGCCCATACATTAAGGAATGCACAACATGTGTGCTTCCCAATGGTGAGCACTTCAAACTTCGTTTCTACATGAACTGCACCACAAAAGGGGCGCTCTATCTCATGACCTGCACCTGAGGTGCTTTCTACAGGGGAAAAACGAAGCGCCTGTTTAGCAAACTAATCCACGACCATGTATATTATGTACATGAATTGAATACCCCCATTGGATGCCACACAGGCTTAAAAACACAATTACAACACGCTAGCCATGAGTTTTATGGCATTAGGTCATGCACGGGAGGATCCCAGAGGAGGGGATTTTGATAGACTAGTTCTCCAGCATGAAACACGATGGATACATCATCTCAAGGCTACAGTGTGTGTCTAAGTTTACAGGAATAATTTATTTATTATTATTTTTCCCCCTTGCATTAAATGGAGAGGATTGATTGGGGGGTTGGTCGCTTGATGTGGTCCAATAGTGCCGGAGCTGGACCCAATAGTGGATGAGGTATTGCCATCCTTCAAATCGGTAGGATGACTCCCCCTGCTGGGAACAGGACACTGCTTTATGCAGTGTTTTGTGGGCCCTTTCATACACTCCCACCTCTGCTGCCCAGCGGCTGCTAATATGGGCACCTCCCTGTCTTTCGAGCAAGATGCTTTCCGGATACTCGCATGAGCATGCGCAGCCACATCCCATCTAAACAGACGTGTCCCTGTGACACATGCGCTGTGAGCCCGGAAGCGCCTGTGGCCATCTTTGTTGATGGCCGTGATGCCGGCCCACAGCTGTGGCCAATATAGGGGACTCCCTTCCATATACAGGGCCTCATTTGTCCCCTGGCCTCTCCCTCTCCAGGCTGGGAACTTGTTTGGTTGGCCTTATCATTCTGATGGTGAAGCTGCTGCAGATATATTTGTTTTCAGCAGACCAAAAACATTAGATTGACTAGAGAGTATAAGTTTATAATTTTGCTATATGATGGATGTTTTATCTTATTTACTTTGCAGGCCCTGTGAATGTCTTTAAAGTTTAAATGAACTAGTGGATCACCAATCATGGATCTTGTTGGATCGTATTAGATCAACACCTCATTAGATCACACATAGGCGATCCGATTTCAGGGGCGACGTTGCCAGGCAACTTCAAACTCGACTATGCCAGGCAACTTTGCCTGTGGCCAATCAGAGAAGGGAGGGAGGGAGGGGGTTGCCTGGGCAATTCATGTGGAGTACCTTGGTAAATTATTTTCTTATTCCTGTAAAGTCACTTTAATATAGATGGGGATCCGACTTGGAGATGACTTCCATTGAATTCTATAGGCACAAGTTCGATAGAAGTAGTCTTGAAGTAGTACTGCAAGCAACTTCAGTAGTGTACATTAAAACCACTCTCATTCATTTCAATAGGGTTTCTGATGTCAAGCGACTTGGGGCGACACAAGTCGTAGCGCAAGTCGTGGCAGTGTGAACCGGCCCTTATAGAATGGCAGTGTATATATTTATATAAACAAGATACAATTCCCTGTCCATATTAAGACCCTAATAATATTATTTTTATTACTGCAGATCCCTAGAAATAAGGTTAACAAAGTTTTCTTATTTCGGTTGATTCGATTTCTTCCTGCTTGTGACTTTAAAATTACATTGAATCCTGTACATAATATTATACCCAAGCCTTGCTAGAGGAGTACAGAGGGGGCAGTTGTGGGATTTGTGGGTGTCCATATGTATATAGGGGTCCCCCATGACCCTTGGGTTTTTTGCCTCCTTAAATCCTTCCTTTCTCTCTCCCTCTTTCCCCTTTTTTCCCTTCTCCCTCCTTTCTTCCCCTCTTCCATCTCCCTTCTCCCCCCTCCTTTTTTCTCTCCCCCCTCCCCTTTCCCCTTCCTACCCTCCCCTTCCCCCATTTTTTGCCCTCCATATGTGATAGAACTTTAATGCAATGGGTAATGATATAATTATTAAAAAACTTGTGCATGGCTGAAACATTTGTTCGTTTTAGTTTTTTTATTTTTCAAGAAATTTCGAAATTCGCGGTAATTCTGCAATTTCAGTAATTCGCCAATTGCGGTAATTCAGAAATTCACGGCAATTGTGATAATTGTGATAATTGTGGTAATTCTGAAATTCACTGTAATTTGGCGATTGCTGTAATTCGGAAATTTGCGGTAATTTAGCAATTGCGGTAATTCGGAAATTCGGCAGTCGGAACAGCCGAAAGTCCGAAATTCGGAAATCCGAAAATTCGAAAATGACAAAGAACATTTGAAATAATAACTAACTAATAAATAACTATTTAATTATAGGTATTGGAATTTCCTTGAAAATATGGCTGTCAGTGATAAATTTCATATTTAAGTTCACTAACAGCCAAATTTTCAAGGAAATTCTAGTACCTATAATTTAATAGTTATTTATTATTATTTCAAAAGTTCTTTCTTGTTTCTGAATTTTGCAAATTTGGAAATTGGGAAATAAGAAAGAACCTTTGAAATAATAATAAATAACTATTAAATTATAGGTATTAGAATTTCCTTGAACATTTGGCTGTTATTGAACTTAAAGCAGAGTTCCACCCACAAATACATCTTTATATATTTCAAATCCTCTATGCATGATGAATCACCTTTGGAAAAAAAATGTTTTATACTCATCCTAAGTGCCCTGTTGCTATGTGGTCTCTGTAATCATCCACTTCCTGATCCGCGGCACTCCGCATCACTTCCTGCCTCGCATGGGCTCATGGGAGATGTGAGTCATTTCCCATGAGTCAGTGGGCAGCTCTGAGCTGTAAAGTTGCATTATTTCCAGACAGGAAATGATGCGATTTTGTGGGGGAGAGACATGGTATCTATGTTGCCATATCAAAGGGGCGGGACCTTTCTCTGTCGCTGCCCATTGTTATGACAAGGGGACATACACTCGAGATCGAGAGTTGCATGCTGATTACCCAGCATGCACCTTATCCAGGAAGAGACTTGAGGGTGCGAGTGGGCTTCACATGCCCACAGTTAAGATGGGAACTCCCAGTAAAGAAAAAATCAGCAATATAAGTACAAAATAAATAGGAAGACTACCCGGATTTAAAGCTATCAATTACGTTATTTGTGTAATGAATACTAACTAGGTGGATGCCAGCAAAAAAAAAAAAATGTGGGCGGAACTCCGCTTTAAATATGAAATTTACTACATTTTTGGGTCCCCCCCAAAATCCATACCAGACCCTTATCTGAGCATGCAGCCTGGCAGGCCAGGAAAGGGGGTGGGGACGAGCGACCGCCCCCCTCCTGGACCATACCAGGCCGCATGCCCTCAACATGGGGAGTATGGGTGCTTTGGGGCAGGGGGGCCGTGCGTTCCCCTTAAAATCCATACCAGACCTAAAGGTCTGGTACCTCTTGGGGGGTACCCCACGCAAATTTTTTTTTTCATTTTTGCGGGGTGGGGTTCTCCTTCAAGATCCTCTGCACACAAGTTGCATCGCAAGTTGGATCCGACTTCTGGTGCGACTTCTATTCAAATCAATGGGCTCCCATTGATTTTGAATAGAGGCAGAGAAATGCTCAACATCAAGACAGCTCTAACGCTGCGGGTCCTGAGTTAGATTTACAGCTTAAGAATGCCAATGCCACCTACAGCTCAAAAATATCAACATGTATATGAGGCCATTGAATAACATGGTGTGGCATTCTTAAGCTGTAAAAACAGCTCAAAAAGTGGTGTTAATAACGTCTGTGTGCATGAGGCCTTAATATGAAATGTATTAAATTTCATATTTAAGTTCACTAACAGCCACATTTCCAAGGAAATTCCAATACCTATAATTTATTATTTCAAATGTTCTTTCTTATTTCTGAATTTACAAATTTTTGAAATTCTGAAATAAGAAAGAACAATTGAAATAATAATAAATAACTATTAAATTATAGATATTGGAATTTCCTTGAAAATTTGAATGTTAGTGAACTTAAATATGAAACTTATTAAATCTCATATTAAAGTTCACTAACAGCTCAAAAATATCAACGTGTATATGAGGCCACTGAATAACATGGTGTAGCATTCTTAAGCTGTAAAAACAGCTCAAAAATGCAGCGTTAATAATGTCTGTGTGCATGAGGCCTTAATATGAAATGTATTAAATTTCATATTTAAGTTCACTAACAGCCAAATTTCCAAGGAAATTCCAATACCTATAATTTATTATTTCAAATATTCTTTCTTATTTCCGAATTTCCAAATTTTCAAAATTATGAAATAAGAAAGAACATTTGAAATAATAAAAAAAAACTATTAAATTATTAGGTATTGGAATTTCTTTGAAAATTTTCTTGAAAATGTGTCTGTTAGTGAACTTAAATATGAAATCTATTACATTTTATATTTAAGTTCACTAACAGCCAAAATATCAAGGAAATTCCAATACCTATAATTTATTATTATTTCAAACGTTCTTTCTTATTTCCAAATTTCGGAAATTCGGAAATAAGAAAGCACATTTGAAATAATAATAAATAACTATTAAATTATAGGTATATGAATTTCCTTGAAAATTTGGCTTAGTAAACTTAAATATGAAATTTATCACTAACTGCCCTATTTTCAAGGAAATTCCAATACCTATAATTTAATAGTTATTTATTAGTTAATTATTATTTCAAATGTTCTTTGTTATTTTCGAATTTTCAGATTTCCGAATTTTCGGATTTTCGGCTCTTCCGATTGCCGAATTTAGAAAGAAGAAATTACACTTTGCTACAATGTAAAGTAGTGAGTGTACAGCTTGTATAACAGTGTAAATTTGCTGTCCCCTCAAAATAATTTAACACACAGCCATTAATGTCTAAAACGCTGGAAGCAAAAGTGACTACACCCCTAAGTGAAAATGTCCAAATTGGGTCCAATTAGCCATTTTCCCTCCCCGGTGTAATGTGACTCATTAGTGTTACCAGGTCTCATGTGTGAATGGGGAGCAGGTGCGTTAAATTTGGTGTTATCGCTCTCACTCTCTCATACTGGTTACTGGAAGTTCAACATGGCACCTCATGGCAAAGAACTCTCTGAGCATCTGAAAAATAGAATTGTTGCTCTACATAAAGATGGCCTAGGCTATAAGAAGATTGCCAAGACCCTGAAACTAAGCTGCAGTATGGTGGCCAAGACCATACAGCGGTTTAACAAGACAGGTTCCACTCAGAACAGACCTCGCCACTTTATATTGTAGCAAAGTTGCATTTCTTCAATGTTGTCACATGAAAAAGATATTGTTAGGAGAAGACCAGTGCCCAAGGATCTGTTGGCTCTTTTTTGCGCTTTTGCGCGCGCCTGTACGCGTTCGCACGTACGTGCCGGAAACGGCGCAGAAGGGCTCCATTTAAGCTGTGCACACCCTGCAGCAAGTGCTGTCTGAGCTACAGCGTTTGTGTGTGTTCCTGAAGCTACCTGCTTATCTGTTGACCTGTTCCTGTGACCTGGCTTGTCTTGACCTTGCTCTGATCTCTGCCTGCACCGACCCCAGCTTCCATGACCACTCCTTTGCCTGCTCCCTTGTATCTCTGCTGCCAGCCCGTTAACAAACTCTGCCTGTACCCGTGAACTGTGTATTGAAGGTGGGGTTGGTCATTTCCCTGCTGCGGGAAGCACCTCAGTCTTGGGCACATCACCTCTTGGAACAGAAGGCATCTGAAGTTGGCAGCTTGACTCTGTTCTGTCGGGTAATGGCCTCATTTTATGAAGACCCGCATCAAGTCGCCACGGCCAAAGCGGCCCTCCAGGCGCTGCAACCGCTGCAGTCCGGCGGACTATGTCACAGAGTTCAGGCGCTGGAGCATGGAATGACGCAGCTCTCCATCATCAGTTTCGCCTGGGTCTTTTGGACCCCCTAAAGGATGAACTAGCCTGTGTGGGGGTGCCACATATGCTGGATGCCCTAGTCAACCTGACAATTCAGATTGACAGACGGCTCAGAGAATGTAGAGCTGAAAGAGCGGCGGGACCCTCTATACCCCAGGCCCGCTCCAGCGACCCTTACCATCTCCCCAGCGGCATCTGATCAGTCCCAGCCCAGGCAAGTGGGTCTTATTCGACCATCTCTGACGCCCAAAGAAAGACAATGACGCCTAGGCAACCCTCTATGTCTATACTGCGGGGAGCCCGGTCATGTGGTGAAGACTTGCCCAGCCAAGCTCGCCAAGTGTGCACCTTCCTCCACTGAGGACATACCGACCCTCTCGCAGACCGCCACCCACTTCTCTCTCCTGCTCTCCCTGCAGTTTCCTGGAAAGATTCTTCTAGTCACCGCTATTGTCGACTCTGGTGCTTGCAGCGGGTTTATCCATCAGGCCTTTGCTACCCAGCATCAGATCTCATTACGACCCAAATCCCACGGGATGGTTGGACAACTTGCTGATGGCACAACCATCAATTCCGGTGTTGTCGCGCACGAGACTCTTCCCATACCGGCTTCTACCCCAGATGGCCACCGGGAACTCCTGTGATTGGGCGTTATCGCTTCCCCTCTGTTCCCGATTATCCTCGGGTTACCATGGCTGCGAGCTCATAGCCCCTCTATCAACTGGGCTACTGGGGAGACCAAATTCCCATCACCGTACTGCCTCCAGCACTGTTTCCCAGGAACCAACAGACCTAATACCATCTTGCTTTGTCTGGATACAGACTTAGACCCGGAGACCCGTCAGTCAGTCCCGTCTGCTATCACCAGTTCCTAAATGTGTTTAGCAAGAAGGGAGCTGAACAACTACCCCCTCGTAGGCCATATGACTGTCCTATTGAGCTCCTGCCCGGAAACCAAGGTTCCATTTGGGATGTTCTTTCATCTGACGGAGCTGGAGTTAGTGGCCCTCAAGGCCTACCTGGACGAGAACCTGAAAAAGGGGTTCATCCTTCCCTCTACATCACCAGCCGGAGCTGGCATCTTCTTTGTTGAAAAGAAGGACCACACCCTGAGACCCTGTATCAACTACAGGGAGTTAAATAAAATTACGGTAAAAAAAACGGTACCCCCTGCCTTTGGTCCCGGAACTGTTCCAGAGACTTTGAACGGCAACAATGTTCATGAAATTGGATCCCCGTGGGGCTTATAACCTGATTCGTATCCGGGAAGGCGACGAGTGGAAGACCGCCTTCCATACCCGGTTCGGCCACTTTGAGTACCTGGTGATGCCCTTTGGACTCTGCAATACCCCGGCTACGTTTCAACATTTCGCGAACAATGTGTTCAGAGACGATTTAGATCTTTTTGTCATTGTCTACCTCAACGATATTCTGATATTCTCATTTACCTTGGAAGCATGCCGGAAACATGTTGCCTGCATCCTGAGTCGCCTTCGGCAATAGGGACTGTATGCCAAATCCGAGAAGTGCGAATTCGAACATCCTAGCATGTCCTTCCTAGGACTTATCATTTCTGTCACAGGCATTACCATGGATCCCCAGAAGGTCTCTGCTATCCTTGACGTGTCTGCTCCCACGGACAAAAAAGGAATCCAACGTTTCGTTGGATTCGCCAATTTCTATAGGAAATTCATCCAGGGATTCTCCGCCATTATTGCACCAATTACACAGCTCACCAAGGCCAACACACGGTTCGTGTGGACCAAGGAGGCACAAGAAGCCTTTGAAACCCTGAAAGGCCTATTTACATCAGCACCTATTCTGAGGCATCCTGATCCTGCTCTACCCCTTGTCCTGGAGGTAGACACCTCTGAGATTGCTGTGGGGGTTGTGTTGTCACAGAGACAAGGAGCCAAGGCTGCTCTTCATCCAGTGGTATTCTTCTCCCGCAAGCTAACTCCCACCATAGAGGAACTATGACGTGGGAGATCATGAGGTGCTTGCAATCAAGGCCGCGCTGGAAGAGTGGCGCTATTTGCTAGAAGGAGCCAGGCAACCTATTTTGATCCTGACCAATCACAAAAACTTGGAGTATCTCAGATTGGCCAGAAGACTGAGACCTTGTCAAGCCCGGTGGGCTCTTTTCTTCGCCCGCTTCCTCTTTCATGTCACATACAGACCTGGGTCGAAGAATGCAAAACCGGATGCCTTGTCTAGGATGTTCTGCAAACCCAGAGACTCCATGCTCCCTGACACAGTTCTGCAGCCCAGGAACTTTCTATTGACACAGGGGGACTTGCTGTCCCAGGTCAGGCAATCCCTAGCCAAAACGCTGAAACCGGCCATTCCCAGTCTAATTACAAAGGATGTCCTATTGTGGCATAAGAATCGGCTCTTCGTACCAGAAGAACAGCGCTTGTCCATCTTGGCACCTTGTCACAACCATAAACTAGCTTGTCATTTCGGAGCCAGCAAGACCGCTGAACTGTTATTACGGTCATTTTGGTGGCTTCAGGCAGAGGAGGACTGTCAGAAATATTTTGGCTCCTGCCCCACCTGTGCCCAGAACAAAAACAGTAAAGCCAAGGCTTGAGGGCTACTGAACCCACTTCCGGTACCCGAACGAGCATGGTCAATGATTTTGATGGACTTCATTGTGGAGCTTCCACCATCTAAGGGGTACTCTACCATCTTTGTGGTCGTGAACCGTTTGACCAAGATGGTGCACTTCTTGCCCATGAAGGGCACACCATCAGCTGCCGAGAAGGCCGAGATCTTGATCCGGGAAATAGTTAGGCTCCATGGAGTGCCCTCTAGCATCATCTCTGATCGAGGAGTCCAATTTATATCCAGGTTCTGGAGAGCCTTATGTTCCTCTCTGGACATTGAACTCGCTCTTTCGTCGGCCTACCACCCGCAGACCAACGGCCAGACCGAGAGAACCAACCAAACTTTAGAACAATACCTGCGCTGCTTCTCTGCATATTCACAGGATGACTGGGCCTCTCTGCTGCCATTGGCCGAATTTGCTTTTAACAATACAGTCCACTCGGCCACTAAGCAATCCCCCTTCCTGGCCAATTACGGATTTCATCCGACCTTCATGCTCATGTACAATCCGGAGGGTAAAGTACCCGCAGCTCAGGAAGGGACCAAATTCCTGGAAGAGAATAATAAACTGTTGCAGGAAACCTTGGCCCAGACTCAGCAACACAATAAGGAGGCTTTCGACAAAGGGAGACGGGGAAAGTTGGATTTACAACCCGGAGAGCAAGTCTGGCTTGCCCCCAAAAACCTTAAACTTGCCTGCCTGTCAAAGAAATTGGGACCCCGGTTCATTGGGCCCTTCCAAATAAAGAGGAAGATCAACAGGGTGGCATATGAGCTGGAGCTCCCACCATCTCTGCGGATCCATCCAGTTTTTCACATGGCTCTGTTGAAACCTGTGACTCCAGATCCCTTCCCCGGGCAAAAGACAGGTCCTCCAGGGCCAATCCTGGTAGATGGGGAAGAAGAATTTAAAATTGAAGCCATCCTAGACTGTAGGAAGAGAAGTGGGGGCATCCAATACTTGGTAAAGTGGAAGGGCTATGGCCCTGGAGAAATCTCCTGGGAACCTGAAGGGCACATCCATGCCAAAGAACTTACCTCATTTTGGAGAACTCACCCGGATCTGAGGGCCCGGCTGGGATCCGGAGGCTGCCCCTTGGGGAGACAATGTTAGGAGAAGACCAGTGCCCAAGGATCTGTTGATTTTTTTTGCGCTTTTACGCGTTTGCACACGCCAGAAATGATGCCAAACGGCTCCATTTAAGCTGTGCAAACCCTGCAGCAAGTGCTATCTGAGCTACAGCATTTTTGTGTGTTCCTGAAGCTACCTGCTTATCTGTTGACCTGTTCCTGTGACCCGGCTTGTCTTGGCCTTGCTCTGATCTCCGCCTGCACTGACCCCGGCTTCCACGACCACTCCTTTGCCTGCTCCCTTGTACCTCTGCTGACAGCCCGTTAACCAACTCTGCCTGTACCCGACTACTCTTTTGCTTGCTCCCTTGTACCGCACCGCCAGCCAGTTGCTGACCCTGCCTGTACAACCATTCTTCAAAACCCGCACGAGACCGGAAGAGCTACTACAACTGTCACCGGTGACCAACTCAATCCTCGTGCCATCCTCACTCCTGGACCTCCTATTTGCTCTATCAGGGGTTCACAAATCAGGGTCGCAAGGGAGGTTACCCCTGTGTAAGTCAGACTCCACCACCAGGTACCTGACAGATGTAATAAAATATTTATAAAAATGTGAGGTGTGTACTCTCTTGTGAGATATTGTAAGTATATATTGATGGTTCCTGATGAAGAGGACAATGTCCAAGAAACACGTTGAGCCGTAAAGACTATTATATGTGAATATATTGCAGTATTAACGCTGACCATTTTTATACTTTTGCATTTTATCATGATGTATTTTGTAATATGTCATGTTAATCATATTGACCTTTCCTTTTTAACAATCTTGAATAAACAAAATATATTTTAACAGTAAAAAAGTATGCTGTACCTTAAAAGTCCTACACTAATACCGTAGTGTAATTTTTATGTTATCCCCATTTAGGGATATGGCACTTAATTCTAAAAAATATTGATTGGATTTGCTACATGAATCCTCTGCCCTTACTCAAGATGACCATGGCCAGAAATGCCGGGGAAGGGGCGTGTTTTTCAAAGTGATTTATCAGGAAATTAAAGCATAGAGACATGGATAGATGAGTTTGCTATAAATATTAAAAATCAATTAAGTACTGTTTTTATATAGTAGGTGAGGTTGAATAAAGACAATAGTTCATCCAGTTTAACCTGTGTTGGTGTACGTGTGTCAGTGTTGTTAACCATTTCCCATATCCCTGTATATTGTGTTCACTAAGATGCACGTCCAAAAGTCTTATAAAAATATCAATACTCCCTGCTGACACCACCAATTGTGGAAGAGAGTTTCACCACCTTATCGCCCTGACAGTGAAAAACCTCCTGTGTAGCTTTAGGTTAAATCACTTCTCCTCCAATCTCATTGTGTGGCCCATGTCCTCTTACACTTCCTGAGACTGAATATTTTTTATGCTGGGATCACCATTGAGGTATTTGTAAATCACTATCATATCCCCTCTCAAGTTTCTCTTCTCAAGCGAGAATGCATTTAGTGCTTGTAGTCATTGAGGTCCTCCAATCCCCAGGATTCATTTTGTTGCCCTTCTTTGGACTCTCTCCAGCTCCAGCACATCCATTCTGAGGACTGGTGACCAGAACTGGATGGGATACTCCAAATGTGGCCTTACCAGAGTTGTATAAAGTGGCAGGATTATAGTTTTATCTCTGGAGTATATCCCCTTTTCTATGCATGCTAATATTCTGCCAGTTTTGGTAGCTGCAGCAAGACATTGTATGCTATTGCATTGTATGCTTCTACTAGGACCCCCAGATCTTTCTCCATCCTTGATTCCCCCAGAGGTCCTCCCCCTAGTGAGTAGTTTGTGTTTGTGGTAAAGGGAAAACACCCCAGATGATGACCTTTGGCGTCGAAACGCGTTGGGTCTGGTTTTCCCTTCTGTCACCAGCAACATTTTTATTCAAAGAGCTCTTTTTTATTCCTAAAAGTAAGTGTTCAGAATTATTTGTTTAATAAATTTTGAAACGTTATCACACTACGGTGGGTCTCCTCCGTTCTCCCACTTTCCACATGGGCAGCTGGAACCATACGGTCTGACCCCCCTCTTGGATCCATTTTTGGAGTCATCTTCAGACGGATGTCGGTGGTGGCATATCTGGAGACGAAATTTGATTGAAGACCTGAAGACTGGATGGTACCGGATGATTCCAGGATCCCACACAGTCTATACTCCACTGGTATCTGGACCTCGAGACGGATGTCGGCGGTGACCTATCTTGAGAAGAAATCTGAATGAGGACCTGAAGACCGGATGCTACCGGGCGATTCCAGGATCTCATACAGCGCATACTCCACTGGTATCTGGTAAGAGTTTACCCCTTCCACTTCCAGAAGGAGGATTCCCCTTTGTTTTTCCACTACGTACATTGGCTATTATCACTCTGAACTAGTTTATTGACACTTTGCTTTTAGTACCCCTGAGGGTACATATTGGTTATATCCTTTGTCTAACTGGATTTACTTGACAGAAAACATTTTTTTGGCGCTGCCACTTGTTGTATTTACTTTAGTTTGTGTTTGTGTTAAGCCCCCAAGTGCATTACCTTACAATTCTCCACAGTAAACCTCATTTGTCATGTAATTGCCCACTCCATTATTTTGTTCAGGTCTTTCTGTAAAATTCCTATTTCCTGATGTAAAGTTATTGCCCTGCTTATTTTTGTGTCGTCCGCAAAAACTGAGATTGAACTATGTATCCCCATCCTCTAAGAATAAAATAAACAGAATTGGTCCCAAGACAGAGCCTTGGAGTACCCCACTTACCACTCTAGACCAGTCTGAGTACAGGTTATTTATCACTACCCTTTGAACTGTAGCCAGTTTTCTATCCAAGAACAAACCTTATGGTCCATGCCAACAGACCTCAGCTTTTAGATTAAGTATTTATTTTGTGGTGCCCAGATGCAGTGAAGTTCTGCTTTAAGTTGCCCATAGACAGTTCATTTTCTTTACATTTAGCCAACAGATTCCTCCTTCCACACAAACGCGGTGGATAGAAGAATCCCTCTACAGGGACATTGTATTCTGACAGCAGCTCCCACTGCTGTCAGAATAAGCAGTGACTTCAACGTGCCCGTTTAACAAAAGTCAGTCTAATAATTGTCTTCTGTTAAACAGGGAGGGTCACACACTGATCAAGATTTGGCCAGTCTCTGCTGAACCAGCTGAATTTCGATCCATCTTTGGCCAGCTTTAGTCCATAAAAGACTGTGAGGTCACTGTAAGGCAGTACTGGTTAAATACTAGCTATAGGTGTCCTTAAGTGTGGCCTATGGCAAATGGCTACACATAATATTCACTGTATGGGCAATTAGAGATTCATCTTAGTTGGTTTATGGGTTAGGACAGTGTCCTGATATTGAACATTTGTAAGGATTTCATAGATATTTATTTATAGTGGGCAACTTTGGCTCTTTTTTGGGATCTGCATAATATGCATTGTATTAAATACTGTTTGAGATGGCAAGATTACTAAAAGAGATGGTCAGAGACTGCAGGGATGCTACACAAAATTGTAAGAAGAATGCAAGCATGATAAAGGAGTGGTTGCAAACTGGGGCTGTGCTGATTTTTTACATGAGACTGCTAGATATCCCTGCGTTTTTACAAAAAAATATCCCCACATTCTTGCTCTCCCTTACAGTCTGCAAGGGAACTTTCCCCAAAGCTTAGTGGATTTGTTAAAGCTTAATTTTAAAAAGAATACCCAATCACATAGGAAAATAAAAAATAACATTTTTACTTGCACATGATTGGATGATGGAAGTCAGAAGAGCTTCACCTCATTCAAGATCTAATGATAATTTCCATGCAGATAGCAATTGCACTTTGCAATGTGAACAGTCTAATTGTCTTTATTAAATTAGCCCCATAAACTCAATTTTGTGGAAAGGTAAGTACAGGAAAACACATGTAACCTGGACTGTAGCTGATAACTGCTGCAGAATTGATTGCTGCTGCATTATCTTTCTTATAATGCAGAAGTGCAGCAGCCTTCTTTAAGGGGACCACCTTGTAATGCTCATTTATGGAGTGTCCCCAGTGCAGGGGGCAGCCATCTTGGCAGGGTCTGGATCAAGCCTGGATGACGGTGATTGGCTAATGTAACATAACAAGGAGGAGTGACTGGCTGATGAGAGGAAAGGAGAGAGAACAGTCTTAAAGCTGGAAAGATGTGGAAGGTGTGGCTGACTGGATCTCCATAGCTGATCACAATGAGCACAGACTGCTCATCGTACAGTGTGAGGTGTGATTTTGATGCCTGGCAATCAGACTGTGCTAGAGAGCACTCTCACCACTTGTAAGGAAGGAAAAGTTGGACTCTCAGCAGGATTAAAAGAGTGAGATCACAGCAATGTCTATCCCTGTCTGACTTGAATGTGACTTATACTGAATCAGAGTACATGTCTGGAGACCCAGAGGAAGGCACCCTGAGTCTGGAAATAGACTAACATTGCACAAGTTAGTCTGTTGTCTGCTGTGAACTCCAGTGATTTTTTTTCAAGGGCCTCAACTTTGCCGGCCAATGTTCTTTTCTTTATTCACTGGCCAGTATGACAAAATGGGGACTGTTATAGCAAGTTAAGACTGTTTTATATACTGTTGCTAGGTAAATGCAGTTCAGTTCTGTTAATTACTGGCAGACAGAATACTAGAGGTCTCTGAGTAATGCTATTGTCTTATTGAATGTTTGTATGAGTGCACTTGCTAATCCTCCCTTCTTTTAGGCTAAACTTGGCCAGATTAAAAAAAAGAGCAAGGCACAACAATCATAGATTGATTTAACTTTCTACAATGCTTCATCATGTCTTCATGTGCATGCAGCTTACTCTTTGTTCTTTGACAAAGTCTTTATTAAAGTAGATATCTCCATGCCAAAGGTCCACTGTTCACCCTAACCTTGGATAACCAGAATCGATATACCCCAGGCCTCCTGGCAAGTCTATAGCGAAGTGTTGAAAAATAATTTGTGGCACAGTACTGTATACAATCGCACAACATAGAGTCTGAACATAACACTGCACATGGTATACAGTATTTAGCCAACATTTTACTCTGCTGTTCTAGCTTGTAGACGATGATTCCTGATTTGTGTTTCCTAGGGGAGACATGAAGACTTCTACATCCGTATCACAGTATAAGTCAATGTTTATGCTGGTAGTATTCTCTAACAATACATCACAAAATGACCAGTGAGATTAAATAGTTCAACCCTACTATGACCCATGTAAGGTTAACTAGCTCCATGTGTAATAGCAAAGAGGTGAAAAATAATATTTATCCATTTCTAGCTGTCAACTGTGCGTAAAGGACTGATATATTGTTCCCTCTTGATAGCTTAACATTATCCTTAAGATGTGACGATGTCTTAGGAAATATCTAACAACGTATTGTTAATTTAATGTATGGAGACTCTTTCCTTTTCATTAACCACAACAGTACCTGGCATGAAAACCCCCTTCCTGTCCAGGCCATTTTTCAGCTTTCAGCGCTATCACACTTTGAATGACAATTACTCAGTCATGCACCTTGGTACCCATATGAAATTTGCGTCCTTTTTTTCACACAAATAGAGCTTTCTTTTGGTGGTATTTAATCACTAGGAGGGGGTTTATTTTTTGTGCTATAAATAAAAAAAGACCAATAAAAATGGTTTCTATCCATCGTCATATTTAAAACCGGTTTTAAATGTTTCTTTTTAATGATTAAACGTTTTAAAATACTGGCTTTGTTTCTTTCCGTAAAAAAGTTTTTTTAAAGTTAGAAAAAAATAAATATCGTGTTTTTTATTTGGGGGAGGATCACTAATTTATGGTGGTTTTCTTTCGAGATAAACACACTTTTTTTCCTGCGTTTAAAGTATACCCATGGTTCCACGTACTGACTCATTAACAGTAAGTTTCACACTATCGCGACTTTCGACTTTTTACCGGACCTGTCCTTCCCCCAAAAGTACGGTCCAT
>BLSH010078506.1:413701-435550 GCA_018402905.1 Glandirana rugosa | reverse complement strand
AAGGATTCAACCCCCCCCCCCCAGAACCACTATTAATGTCATCTCTCACATTTATTTGTATGTCATTTTTTATATACAGGCATACCCCTCCCCCTTTTTTGCCCTCCCTATACCTGCGATATAGGGAATACCCCTGAATGGTAGCCAGCCAATCATGAGAGCTGTTGAACCAAGTCTCCGAAATTCCCACAAAATCAAATTCCTCCTCGTACAGTAGCAGCTCTAGTTCTCCCATCTTGTCTGCCAGACTCCTGGCATTAGTGAACAAGCCACGCAGTTTTGTCTGAAGGCCTACTGTTTCCTTGCTGGGTATTCCTTGTTTGCATATAGGACTTGTTATACTACTTGCCCCCGGTGTTTAAATTCCTCATCACATGGTACAGACAGGGCCAATCGCAGCCTATCTGTACCATGTGATTAGCTGTGGCCAATTCCAGCTAATCACAACAAAATAAATAGAATGCATCAATTTAATTCAGAAAATGCTTGCTTATAGCAATGAAATTCACTGCTATTAGCAAGCATAATATGTAAAAGAAGAGTAGTACAATGATACTATGAAAACATTATATTGTTCTGGTCACAGTGTTTTAAAAAAATGTAAGAAAAGAAAACAAATGTAATAAAAAAATGTAAAAAAAAACTGCAATTTTTTTTCTTTTTGTACTCGAGTACAAAAGTGACTCAGTCAGTGTCCCTGATCATCTCCACACCAGTTATATGATGACACTGTACTGCACTGGTGACAGTATGCAAAAAAAAGAATTGTGATTTTTCTTTTTCCATTTCTTATTTTTCCAAAAAATCTTCAAACAACTTACCATTCCTCTTACTAACTATCTTGGACTGTCTACTTTGGGGGATATTTGTACTGTCCTGACATTTTTGGGCCTCAAGAAATGAGATAGGCCTTCAGTACATCAGGATTGATCGATTTTCAGATATATACCATAGCTCGTGGACTCTATAACTTTTCTACAAACTATAAAATTTACACTGATTTCGTTTTTTGTTTTTTTTTTTTACCAAAGAAATGTAGCAGAATACATTTTGGCCTAAATTTACCAAGAACATTTATTTGCAAAATTTTATAACAGAAATGAAGAAAAACATGTTTTTTTTTTCAAAATGTTCAGGGTTTTTTTTTGTTTGTCTAGCAATAAAAAAATAAAGAAAAAACCCAGTGGTAATTAAATACCACCAAAAGAAAGCTGTGTGAACAAAATTATAAAAATGTAATTTGGGTACAGTGTTGCATGACCGTGCAATTGTCATTCAAATTGCGACAGCACTGAAAGCTGAAAATTGGCCTGGGCAAGAAGAGGGTAAAGTGCTTAGTATTGAAGTGGTTAAAGCACACCATTGCAATATGTTAGCATTTTTTTTGCTAAAATATACAGTTGCAAGAAAACGCATGTGAACCCTTTGGAATGATATGGATTTCTGCACAAATTGGTCATAAAATGTGATCTGATCTTCATCTAAGTCACAACAATAGACAATCACAGTCTGCTTAAACTAATAACACACATAATTAAATGTTACCATGTTTTTATTGAACACACCATGTAAACATTCACAGTGCAGGTGGAAAAAGTATGTGAACCCCTAGACTAATGACATCACCAAGAGCTAATTGGAGTGAGGTGTCAGCCAACTGGAGTCCAATCAATGAGATGAGATTGGAGGTGTTGGTTACAGCTGCCCTGCCCTATAAAAAACACACACCAGTTCTGGGTTTGCTTTTCACAAGAGCATTGCCTGATGTGAATGATGCCTCACACAAAAGAGCTCTCAGAAGACCTACGATTAAGAATTGTTTACTTGCATAAAGCTGGAAAGGGTTATAAAAGTATCTCCAAAAGCCTTGCTGTTCATCAGTCCACGATAAGACAAATTGTCTATAGATGGAGAAAGTTCAGCACTGCTGCTACTCTCCCTAGGAGTGGCTGTTCTGTAGCACAGCGCAGACTGCTCAATGAGGTGAAGAAGAATCCTAGAGTGTCAGCTAAAGACTTACAAAAGTCTCTGGCATATGCTAGCATCCCTGTTAGTGAATTTACAATACGTAAAACACTAAACAAGAATGGATTTCATGGGAGGATACCACAGAGAAAGCCACTGCTGTCCAAATCAAATATTGCTGCACGTTTACAGTTTGCACAAGAGCACCTGGAACACAGCAGTACTGGCAAAATATTCTGTGGACAGATGAAACCAAAGTTGAGTTGTTTGGAAGAAACACACAACACTGTGTGTGGAGAAAAAGAGGCACAGCACACCAACATCAAAACCTCATCCTCAACTGTGAAGTATGGTGATGGGGCATCATGGTTCGGGGCTGCTTTGCTGTGTCAGGGCCTGGACGGATTGCTATCATTGAAGGAAAAATGAATTCCCAAGTTTCTCAAGACATTTCGCAGGAGAACTTAAGGCCATCTGTCCAGCAGCTGAAGCTCAACAGAAGATGGGTGTTGCAACAGGACAATGACATAAAGCATAGAAGTAAATCAACAACAGAATGGCTTAAACAGAAGAAAATACGCCTTCTGGAGTGGCCCAGTCAGAGTCCTGACCTCAACCCGATTGAGATGCTGTGGCATGACCTCAAGAAAGCGATTTACACCAGACATCCCAAGAATATTGCTGAACTGAAACAGTTCTGTAAAGAGGAATGGTCAAGAATTACTCCTGACCGTTGTGCACGTCTGATCTGCAACTTCGGGAAATGTTTGGTTGAAGTTATTGCTGCCAAAGGAGGTTCAACCAGTTATTAAATCAAAGGGTTCACATACTTTTTCCACCTGCACTGTGAATGTTTACATGGCGTGTTCAATAAAAACATGGTAACATTTAATTCTTTGTGTGTTATTAGTTTAAGCAGACTGTGATTGTCTATTGTTGTGACTTAGATGAAGATCAGATCACATTTTATGACCAATTTGTGCAGAAATCCATATCATTCCAAAGGTTTCACATACTTTTTCTTGCAACTGTAAAAGATGAAGTTGTGTAAAAGTAAAAAGATACCCAATATGTCAAGCCTTGCTCGTGCAAAATGAAGGCAAACTTTGGTACCCAATATTTTCCATAGGCTATGCTTTTAAAACACATACAGGTAATCACTTTAGAGTTAACCATGAATATTAGCCTTAGAATTACTTCTGTTATTCTGGCATGCATGGTGATATGTAACATGTGTAGTGCAAGCAAAGTTTTGATGAATAGGTGTTTTTAAGTTTGTGTGTTCACAAATGTGGGGGCATGAGGGGCTCAAAAATTTTGGGAGAGTTTATAAGTGCTTAGGTTTCACTCTATTTTTTGACACTTTTTCTACTAAAACTTTATGTATAGGCTTCTGATGATGACATGTAATCCATGAGCTCCGGTCCCCTCCATCCTTCCGAGACTCCCGCCGCCCGATCCACAGCCTTCATCGCTACGGGAGTTGTCTCCTCATACTCTCCACACCATCAGGCATCCCATGGTCAAAATCAGACTCCAAAAGTCAACCTCTCCACCCGCCATAGAGCCGCTGCCTATTCAGACCCCGGCTTGCTTCCTGCTTAGGCCTGCATCCCTGGGCCTTGAGTATGCAGGAGGATCCACCGGACCCCACGGGCCCATTTTGCAGCTGACGGGGCGCTCTCTTTGCCATCACTCCCACTACATCATCTGGGATGGCTACCCCCCTGACGGCTGAGGTCCTGGACATTAAACTACAGACACTCCTACAAAATATAACCCATAACATCACTCGTAAAATGGGGAAAATTGCCCAGGAATTGAGAGGGGAGATTGCTCAATTGGGTGATCACACTGACGCATGTTCTGGAGGAAGACAATGCAGCCCTGAAACATATGGTCTCTCAACTTCAAATGCAGCAAGAAGACCTAGAAAATAAGTAACGCAATCAAAACCTGTGTAATGGATGTAATTAATGGTCATAGTAAAATGTCTATTTCAACGGTATCACATTCATGCTTTATACACATTTATGCTATTAGCCTATTATATACATACAGTATATTCCTTACTCAGACATGCTCGTCAGATTGATTACTTTTATACTTTCTTGGTTTGCTACTAACAAACAATAAGGGAAGAAACAGATGATTTCTAAGATGGCGCCTCCAGGAAGAAGCTGCACCCAAGACAGAGGATTATCATATCCTAAAAAGAAACTTATACTCACATAGATACATCCAATCATGAACTTATATGTTCTTTTGCTTAATGTTCATTTGTGTTAAGTCTATAAGACATTTCCTGCAACGCCTCGCAAAGTCTTTATAAGCTTAAAAAGAGGAACAAATAAAGCAGAAATATCTTGGCTCTGAACAGTCGTGTCAGCGTCTGCGATTTCCCTTGTGTGTACACACATTGTATTGAAATTAGGCCAGGGGCAGATATAATTCTGACGGTACCGATCCGTGTCCAAAACATTTGGCGCCCAACGTGGGGCCTTGGGTTCTGAACCAAGGACAGCCAATCGCGATATCGGAGACCGGGATCAACCAAATACGGACAGGGGGAGACTGATCACCTCTGAAATACGGTAAGACATATTTTTAATATCTTGCCTGTATACCCTCTCTGTGGTTTGGTTTATCTCTGTGTCCGTATCGGCTGCCTGCGGTCAGCAAAGACAGGTAACTTGTAACTTGCCCAAGGTCCGTTTAAGAACCTGTATAAATTTATATCTGCCGCCTGTTTCATGTTATATGTGCTGGCTTGTGATAGGGTGACAAGATAATCAGGAAAGGAAATAGAGTCACAGAAGAAGTAATTAACTGGCGTGGATAAATAGACTCCCCTCGAGAGGCGACGTTAGTGTACGGTGTTACACGGATGCCCGAGGGGAGGGAAGATGCCAGGGACTGCGCTAGGCGCGGGGAACCATGTTTGGCGTGGGGAAAACGCACTTTTTGCTTACTGCGGGGGATCCTGTGATATTCTGACTCTTGTCCTCCCTGTACGAGCCAGTGATGTAATGATGTCATGTCCAGAATGTGTATGTGGTTTGTTACTGTGTATTAACGAAGAAGGTTGGGGATTAGTCAAATTAGTCAATGTGATTATACCTGGATATAGAGAAGAGGTCCTTGGTCTCAAACCTTTATTAGCAGATACTCCAGTCATTTCGATGGCGTGGGTGACGGGGAGCGAGGTGAGTGTGATAGGCAGATGAGTGCAGCTTTCGGCCCCCACTTCTCCCTCACCTCAACTTCCTCTTTTCTCCCTGTGCAGTGTAAATGCAATCAGAGGACTGTCACATAAATCCTGAGCCCAAATACATAAACTCTCCAATAGCTAACAACGGGACAGAAATTTTAGAAACCGAAGAAGGGAGGTTTAGCTTGTGACTTGGCTTCAGACCGGGGGTATACATGTATCGTAAGCCAGGAAGTAAGCTGAAGCCCGATCATGGTGCCCAAACCTCGAGAGAGCACCGTCCCCCAGCAACCGCCCCCCGCCTGACCCTCCCACCAAGCTCAACCCCAGGCTGGAAGCCATCTTGCTCCACCACAGGCTGGAGGCCATCTTGCTCCACCCCATGCTGGAGGCCATCTTGCTCCACCCTAGGTTGGAAGCCATCTTGCTACACCCAACTGATGACAACTTCCGGTGCCGGCCATCTTGGTACACCCACGCCCATGTATCCGGAAATAGATCAAACTGGTGCATACTACAAGGGCCATATCCTCAGCTTGGAAATAATCAGGGGCTTTTCCCATATGTACCTGGGGGAATGCACCCCTGATGTATGTGACATTTACCCCTGGGCAGGCCTCATCTTTTGTGACCAGTCTACCAGATCTTTAAAAGCAGCCCATGCCCTTTTATAGGAGGATTGCACAGATCCAAAAGGCATATTCTTGTGCCTGCTGGACCTAGTAAGCCTGTGTGAGATTAAAGCAGGAGATGCCTATTGGCCAGTGATGGAAAGATGTTTCAATGTTGCTAGAATTGATGCTGATACCACCTATGACTCAGGGTCATAGGTTTGTGATCCAGTTGCAGCAGTGGGCGCGAGATCGCCTAGCAGACCAAGCAACCAACATACAAGACATTACACAAGACAAGACTGAGTCAATTGAGAAATTTCACACTAGAATATCACAGGTGTTTACAGATTTAGGATTCAGTATGCAAAATAAGGCACACACCCAAATGCTGTCCTCCGCATTTGTTTCAGGCCTTAGGGAACCTATCCAGAAAGGCCTGCTTCTATCCCCCCCAGAGTATAGAGTGCTACCTCTTGACACACTACTGTTGGTAGCGAAGGGCATAGAATCTTCACAGGGAAGTAAAAAGATGACCCCTCTCATGATGGCCTCTGACACGCCATACCTGCCACAAAATCCACGTGTCTGTTACAACTGCGGTAGGTCCAGCCACTTCAGAAGGGAGTGCCAAAGCCCTCGGGGGTCCGCCTACAGACAGCCTGGCCACGGGAGCAACCCACAAGAAGGGCCTCAACACCATGGACGAAATAGCCAGGAGAACCCATCCGGCCCTGCGCCCAACAATTGGCCTCCTCCTCTTTCTGATCAGATTGATTTCCTCCGCTAGGATTTCGGCAAGCCTGTGTCATACACACCAACTATGACTGCATCATCTAAAGACGCTGGAGGACCCCTTGCAAAAATAACCCTTCCCATCGAGGGCCGTCCCACCACTTTTCTTTGTGACACAGTTGCTGCCAGAAGCGTGATCAGAGCTGAAGAACTACCTGATACCTCCTTCCTATCGGATATTGACATAACTTGCGTGAGAGTGGACGGAACGCCCAAAAAAAGCCCATTGACCCGCCCCCTGCAAGTTGGCAATTTCCCTGACCTACTAGCAAGGTTTGTCGTCTCCTCTACATGTCCCCTAAATTTATTAGGGGCAGATGTCCTGTCAAGGCTCCAAGCTTCTATTTCCATCCAACCCGATGGTGGTATCAAAGTGACCTCACCACTGACCGCTGAAGACGCCTCAGCACTGTGCTCCATTCCGCTCCTTGGATGTAGAAGATGAGACTGGAATCCCACAAGAAGTTTTAGGCCGAATACCCTCATGTTTGTGGTCTACGGGGCCGGAGGACATTGGTCACCTGAAAGTCCAGCCTATTATTGTGAAAATGAAGCCAGGAGCCCCTTATCTAAGGAAGCCCCAGTACCCCCTCAAGCCTTCCCAATCGTCTGCAATTGCCCTTCAGATAGAGGCCCTCCTGAAGAATGGGGCTCTCATATATTGCACAAGCCCTTGCAATACTCCTCTCTTTCCGGTAAAGAAGAAGACCCTGAAGGGAGAACCTGTGAAATATTGAATGGTACAAGACCTCCGGGCAGTAAACAAAGCCACTATACTAGAAACACCCATTGTACCTAATCCGCACACTTTGCTGGCTGGAATACCGCCCACAGCAAGATATTTCACAGTAGCATGCCTTCTTTAGTGTTCCCCTTGACCCTTGTTGTCAATTCCTTTTTGCCTTTACCCACGAAGGCTGATGTTACACTTGGACCGTAATGCCCCAAGGAGCCCAAAACTCCCCATCTCAATTCGCCAAGGCGATGACATTCATCCTGGACACATGGATCAAGCTCCATCCAGAGGTTGTGCTCCTCCAGTACTTGGATGATCTCTTGCAGACACCCAGGAAGAGACATCAACTCGTTCCGAGAGCCTCATTTGCTACTTGGCCGAACAAGGCTGCAAGGCCTCAAAGCAGAAGGTCCAGTGGTGCAAATGGACAGTGGTTTTCCTTGGTCACTGTATTTCACAAGGCATGCGACATCTTACCCAAGAACGGGTTGCTGCAATCAAGGCCATCCCAGTGCCAGTGGGTCAGAGATTCCTCCATGCCTTCTTGGGACTAATCTCCTACTGCCGTTCCTGAATTCCAGGAAACAGGCCGCATATGAAACACGAGAAGTTGTCGACAGTGTGGACATGCCTACTCCGGATGGAACAACATCAGCACCACAAGACATACGGGATACTGAAGCTGTGCAAACCACCATGGTCCTGCAAAGTCCATCTGTAGACTGGACACTCCTTAAAGAACAACAGGAAGCAGCAAGCAAAGAAGAAAAGGAGATGTGGATAAAGAAAGGAGCCACGTTAATGGATGGACTCATGGAAGTGAACAAGAGACCATGTTTGCCACGATCCATGTTCCCAGCAGTGGTGCAGTGGGCCCATGGCGCCTCCCATCTGTCAAAAGCTTTGATGAACGCCCTAATCAACAAATACTATCTGGCCCCAGGAATTTCCCCACTCACCAACAGTTTTTGCTAGAAGAGTGGAGAAAGTGCCCAGAAAACACCTAGCAAAGGCTCAGTATCCTTTCCAGAGAATACAGATTGACCACATTCAGATGCCAAAGAGTGGCCCATACGAGTATGCCTTGGTGATCGTAGATATGTACTCCTTCCCGGTGACTGGGTCTACATAAAGAAATTTGTACGAAAGCACTCCCTTGAACCCAGATATGATGGTCCCTTCCAAGTCCTCCTGGTAACTGCCACATCAGTAAAGGTGGCCGGAAAGAACACCTGGATACACGCTTCCCACTGCAAGAAAGCCCCTGTACCTGAGGAGGTGGACAAGGACAAGTCATGATCCTATATATGCTTTTATATATCCTTTTCCTGTTGGGGATAGCTAAACCACAACATGCAGCCATTACTGAGTAAAATGGAAAGGTCACTTTCTGGTATAATTCCTCAGATACCCATGTAGCCACATTTGACTTCCATGCATGTAAGATATGCCCATGTCCTGAATGTGGTAGCAGATTGGAGTGGTATAATACCGGACATGGGGAAGGGTATATTTGTGTCACCAAGGGATCATGGGGAAAGAATTGTGACTATTGGGGAGCGGCAGCTTTGAACACAGGGACACCCTGGGGATACCAACCCCAACCAGCTTATGATAGTAAGGATAGCCAAGTAGAGCCCTTGTTGACCCGTCTCACCCTACACAAGCCGGGGCCCAGTATGACACTTGTTCTAAACATACGGAACCCAAGTCCCTCTGATAGGGGTGAGTATGTGTTGGGATGGTGGTTTGGAGGAGGTCATCAGGGTCATAGAGGATCTTTCAGGTTAGAAGACAATGATGAATGGCAGCCAATCCAAAGACAGCCCCAACCTAATCCTTTAAAGCCCCATGTATGGACCCTGGGGGACATGGCTGCAATAGCGGATCCCACCTTTGAGGAGACAATAGCAGCTGAAACCGGTTTCTCAGAGGTCAATCTCTGGCTAGAATGGATGAGATACAGTGCTAATAAACACAATAGGACCAATTGTTATGTATGTGGCAGTGCCAGACCACACTTAGATACAGTCCCGTTAAACATACCTGAAGAAGCAGAGGAGTGTTTCCTAAGGCTCTTCACTAACACTTCTACTAATTATTCAGCGTGTGAGAAATGGAAGGCAGAATACCTCATCAATACTGGGCCCCCAAGACCTAAAGAAATTATCACAATATACCCTGGGAATTACACCTGTCATGCCCATTATACAGGGAAGGGTAAGAAAGTAGGTACTTTCCCTAAGGGTTACTGTGCTTCCTATAGTCGTGTTCTGGCTAACCTGGTACAAAACCAAAGCCAATCCCTAGGGGATGTGTACAGGGTGTGTGGAGATATGCAAGTGAGAACCAGGGAGAGAGGAGAGGAGAGTGTGCCCTTGCAAAGGCCATTATGCCTCCGCATATCCTGACAGAAGACGCTGATAACACGCATATCAACTTAACCCCGGGTAGAAGGATGAAACGGGAAGTTCTCCCTGGAAGTCTTGATCCTCATGTGTATATAGATGCTATTGTAGTGCCAAGGGGGGTCCCCGACGAGTACAAGGCTCAGGACCAGGTCAAGGCCAGTTTCGAGCCCCTAATCCCCATAATAACTGTCAATAAAAAATGTAGGCTGGATACACTATATATATCATAACCAACAAAGGTTTGTCAACTACACCAAGGATGCACTCCAAGGGATAGCCGAACAATTAGGATTCGCATCCCAAATGACCTTCCAGAACTGGATGGCTCTGGATATGGTGTTAGCAGAAAAAGGAGGAGTCTATACTATGATAGCTAGGACCAGCACCTGTTGTACCTATATCCCAGGCAACACTGGACTGAATGGTAAAGCCACACTAGCTCTCAAGAAGTTAGAGAACCTGTCGGCCGAACTAAAGAAAAATTCAGGTATCACAGACCCATGGGACCAATACTTTAACTGTATGAGTGGATAGCAGAACATCTTGGCACAGATAGGGTTGACTGTGTTGATCATCCTAATCCTCCTAGCCTTAGTGATTTGTTGTGTACTCCCCTGCTTGAAGAAATTCATGGAGAAAGCAATAGACCAAACCCCCCCCAGGTTCGTGAACCAAGATATAGGATCCAAGGAAGACTATAAAAAACCATATACTCCATTACAGACATTTTCCGCCCCTTCTAGTGATCTGTAGGGCCGCAGGGAGGGAAAGCATCTGACTTCCCCATGTGCAAAGACCGTGGCAAGGGGGGTGATCGATTAGCAATCACCCGTCTAACGTACGGCGTAAAAGACTACCAAGGCACATGAGGACATATGAGCTAGTATTGACAGGGATAGATTGAAATAGACATTTTAAGGGGGGAATCTGTAATGGATGTAATTAATGGTCATAGTAAAATGCCTATTTCAACTGTGTCACATGCATGCTTAATACACATTTATGCTATTAGCCTATTATATACATACAGTATATTCCTTACTCAGACATGCTCGTCAGATTGATTACTTTTATACTTTCTTGGTTTGCTACTAACAAACAATAAGGGAAGAAACAGATGATTTCTAAGATGGCGCCTCCAGGAAGAAGCTGCACCCAAGACAGAGGATTATCATATCTAGGAAGAAACTTATACTCACATAGATACATCCAATCATGAACTTATATGTTCTTTTGCTTATTGTTCATTTGTGTTACGTCTATAAGACATTTCCTGCAACGCCTCGCAAAGTCTTTTTAAACTTAAAAGAAGGAACAAATAAAGCAGAAATATCTTGGCTCTGAACACTCGTGTCAGCGTCTGCGATTTCCCTCGTGTGTACACACTTTGTATTGAAGTTAGGCCAGGGACAGATATAATTCTGACGTTACTGATCCGTGTCCAAAACACCTGCATATTCTGGGGGTCCCTGAAACAGTCGGAGACCACGAGATCCATCCCTTCCTCTTGGGCCTTTTCAACACCATAGCCCCCCTTATGCCTGACATTGACTGGTGCCTAGACTGAGCCCACGGATCCCTGACTCCTACACCTTCTGCTGGAGCTAACCCCAGAGACATTATAGTACACTTCCATTACTATGATAGCTAAGAAGCTCTTGCAATGGCTACTCACAACAAAACCAATTTGGAATTTAAAGGAGCCTGTTAGGTCTGCCAGTAACCCCAACCGTCACTCCGGTTTCCTGACCAGTAGTCTTGTTATCCTGGTATCAGTTGGAGGACGGTTACAGTTTTGCAGCCAGAATTCTGGAACCTCTATGGTAAGTGCAAACAGCCCCAATCAAGGAACGACAAATATGTAAATGACTCACAGTTAGTAGAGGGTGTAGTTGGGAGCCACGGATAACCAATATCAGTGCTGTAGCAAATCCAGGCAGAGATCCAAGGGGTTTACCAGAGATGGCATCAGGGACAGGCAAGATTCTGCAACAATCGGTGAACGTGGTACAAGAGGGCGATTCAAAGGCGTAGTCAGGAACAAGCAATGTTAGTAGCAGGTACAATCAGGGAATCCAGAATTTTACTAATTTCATATTCTAGATGGTTGTCAACCAAGACAGGAGAAGGACATCTAGAGTGTAGAGAAAACCTATTCTTGTAAAAGCGTTTAAGCAAGGATACGTGAAACATATTGGGAATCTGAAGATATCAGGGCAAACAAAGTTTATAGGCCACCAGGTTGACTTGACTAAGAATGCGGAAGGGTCCTATATATCTAGGCCCAAATTTGGGGGATGGTTGTCTCAGTTTGCTCTTAGTGGATAACCATACAAGCTGATTAAGAAGAAAATGGGGTGCAGGTCTACTGCGACGATCTGCATACTCCTTGTAACTGCGAACAGACTGCAGCAACACTTTCCTTACTTTTTTCCAATGCTTGCTTAACCTAGACACAATGTTGGTTGCTGCAGGTACCTCTACTTCTGAATTTTGGAAGGGGAGGACTTAGGGTTGATAACCAAAGGCAGCTTGGAAGGAGAACATTTCAAGGAAGAGTGCCACTGTGAGTTGTGGGCTATTTCAGCTAGAGGAAGCATCTCACTCCAGTCGTCATGTTTAGCATTAACGTAAGCTCTTAGATAGGTCTCTAAATCTTGATTAACCCTTTCTGTTTAGCCGTTAGATTAAGTATGGTATCCAGAAGACAGGGAATTATTGATACCCAGATATTTGCAAGCAGCTCTCCAGAACGAAGAAATTAATTGTGGGCCTCTATCGCTAACAATATTGACCGGAATACCGTGTGAACGGACAACATTTTCAATAACAGGTAGAGCCAGGCTAGGGGCTGAAGGTAGGGCTGGCATAGGAATGAAATGTGCCAATTTTGAAACCCTGTCTACAACTACCCAGATGATGGTATTCCCCCCTGGAAGCCAGCAAATCCACAATAAAATCCATACTGATATGAGTCCAGGGAGCATGAGGAACAAGTAGCGGTTGTAGTAGGCCTCCTTGAGGAACAGATCAATGCATTTTGATGGCCTCACAAACAGTACAAGCTCTAACAAAGGCGATCATATTCTTCTTAAGCTTAGGTCACCCAACCAGGGTTTTCAGGCGTAAGAAAGCTTATTTCTTACCAGGATGTCCGAATATCTTTTGTCCATGGCCCCATTGTAAAACTTCTTTACATAAGACTGGAGGCACATACAATGAATTAGCCGGAACCGAGAGATTGGTAGGAGCCTGGGATTGAGCATTCAACAAGTTCCTTTGTAAGGTAATATTCACTTGAGCAATAATTCATTCAGGAGGAACAATATGCTCTGGGGAGCTTGGTGACTTTCGCAAAGGGAATTGCTGAGACAGGGCATGGGCCTTAGTGTTTTTAGTACCAGGAATGTATGTTACAACAAAATTAAACTGAGTGAAGAATAATGCCCAGCAATCTTGTCTGGAATTCAGTCTCTGAGCCTTTTCCAAGTAAGTAAAATTTTTATGGTCAGTTTGAACCACAACTGGGAGTTCCGTACCTTCTAATAAATGTCGCCATTGGGAGAATGCTAGTTTTATAGCCAGAAGTTCTCTATTCCCTATGCCATAGTTTTGTTCTGCGACAAAGAATTCTTTGGAGAAGAAGGTAACCGGATGTAGTTTGTTGGAAGTAGGGTCTCCTTGGGATAGCACTGCTCCGGCACCTATTTCGGAGGCATCCACTTCCAAAACGTATTGAGAAGAAGGCTGAGGATGATGAAGCACAGGAGCAAAAAGAAGACTTTAGACAATTAAAGGCTTCCAGAGCTTCAGGAGCCCACTGAGAGCAATTGGTCCCTTTTTTGGTGAGGGCTGTGATGGGAGCCAGAATCTTGGAAAAATTCTTGATGAACTTTCAACAGTAGTTCAAAAATCCAATGAACCACTGGACTTCTTTTAACGTGGAAGGTCTGGTCTGCTGTAAGATGGCATCTAGTTTCTTGGGATCCATCTGGAATTCTTCAGAAGAAATTATTTACCCTAGGAAAGTTATTTCCAATTGTTCAAAAGAGCATTTGGAAAGTTTAGCATACAATCAGTGATATCTTAAACATTGGAGAACAGTGCGTACATGGCAATGATGAAGCTTCAAATCTTTAGAGTGAATGAGTATATCATCTACGTAGATGACAACGAAAGAGTCTAGTAGATCCCTGAAAATGTCATTCACAAACTCCTTGAATACGGTGGGGGTATTGCAGATATCGAATGGCATCACAAGACACTCATAATGCCTCCTTCTTGTATTAAAGGCTGTCTGCCATTTATCTCCTGCTTTAATCCTAATAAGATTGTATGCTGAACGAAGGTCCAGTTTGGTAAAGACCTTCGATCCTTGGACCCGGTCAAACAATTCAGTAATCAGGGGAAGAGGATACTGATTCTTTACAGTAATTTGGTTAAGCGCTTTGAAGTCTACACAGGGTCTGAGTCCTCCATCTTTTTTCTCAACAAAAAAGAACCCTGCCCCCACGGGGACGTAGAAGGCTGAATGAAACCCTTCTTCAGACTGTCTACAGTGTACTCCTCCATAGCCTTAGTTTCAGCCAGATTAAGGGGATAGGTTCTCCCCTTAGGTAGAGGAGTACCGGAGAAGCAAGTCAATTGAACAGTCATAAGGGCAGTGTGGAGGAAGACCCTCCACTTCCTTTTCAGAAAACACATCAGCAAACTCTGCTTAGGCCTCAGACAATTCAGGGTTGGTAGACACCTCATGGACGGACACTTGATTGTGTACCACTAGAGTTAAGAGGACACCTGGATGTTCAAGTTCGTCGGGTTTGGCCGAACCTCGTGAAACCGTTCGGGTTCGGCACTGAACTCGATCCGAACTTGACCCTGGACACCGAACCCCATTGAAGTCAATGGTGACCCGAACTTTTGGGCACAAAAATGGCTTTAAAAAAGTCATGGAAAGGGCTAGAAGGCTGCAAAAGGGAGCAAAATGGGGTTAAGAGCAGGACAAGTGCCCTGCAAACAAATGTGGATAGGGAAATAACTTAAAATCACATAAAAAAAATAAAAATGGGAGGAGGAGGTGGATGTGGAGTAGGAGCCTAGAGGTTGAATAGGCCGTGACCGTGGCAGTGTAGGTGGAAGTGGCGGTGGTAGAAGAGGGGGAGGAGGAGGAGGTAGCCAACACTGTTATTTGTTTGTTTGTTTGTTTTTTTTCTAATTGGGGTAGCCCCCAAAATATTGAGACATATTCAAAAAAAAAAAAAAAGGATACCAATGGCTGTGTGAGGCCGGTCTACATGTCTATTCTTCACAAGGTACAGACAAGTCTTGTGGGATCCATGCCTGGTTCATTTTAATAAACGTTAGCTTGTCCACGTTGGACAGGCGGCTGCGCTTGTCTGTGATAACGCCCTCTGCCGTACTAAACACACGTTCAGATAATACACTGGCTGCAGGGCAGGCCAGCACCTCCAAAGCATAAAGGGCAAGCTCAGGCCATGTGGCCAATTTGGAGACCCAGAAGTTGAATGGGGCAGACCCATCAGTCAGTACGTGTAGGCGTGTGCACACATACTGTTCAACGATGTTGCTGAAATGTTGCCTCCTGCTAAGATGTTGCCTATCAGCTGGTGGTGCTGTTTGTGGTGGCGTGCTGCTGACAAAACTTTTCCACATTTCGGCCATGCTAACCCTGCCTTCTGAGGTGCTGGCGGTGCCACAGCTGCGTTGGTGACCTCTTTCTCCTCCTCCTCCTCTGCCTTCGCCTTGTGCTTCCACCGTGCCCCCGGTGTCATTTGGGAATGCCCTCAGAAGCGCGTCTACCAGAGTGCCCTTGTAATCGCGCATCTTCCGATCACGCTCCAGCGAGGGAATTAAGGATGGTACGCTGTCCTTGTAACGGGGATCCAGCAGGGTGGCCACCCAGTAATCAGCACAAGTTAAAATGGCTGTCATTGAGCAGGCACTGGAGCATGTAGTCGCTCATGTGTGCCAGGCTGCCCAGAGGCAAAGACAAGCTGTCCTCTGTGGGAGGTGTATCATCTGTGTCCTCCGTATCCCCCCAGCCACGCTCCAGTGATGCCCACGAGCTGCGTTGGGTGCTACCCTGCTGTGAACACGGTTCCTCCCCCTCCTCCTCATCATCCTCGTCCTCCTCATTATCTAGAACTGTCCCCTGGCTTGAAAATGTTTGACCTGGCCTATGCTAGTGCAGGAATCCACCCTCCGAGCCACTTGTGAATGACTGGCCTGATAACTGTGGAAATGACCCCTCTTCCTACTCCTCTTCCTCCTGTGCCACATCCTCTTCCATCATCGCCCAAAGTGTTTTTTCAAGGAGACATAGAAGTGGGATAGTAATGCTGAGAACAGCGTCATCGGCACTGGCCATACAGGTCTCGCATGGAGGCCCACTCGTTGGTGGTGAAGTGGTGCTGTTCCGCAGAGCGACTGACCCGTGCATGCTGCAGCTGAAACTCCACTATTGCCTGCTGCTGCTCGCGCAGTCTCTCCAGCATTTACAATGACCTTGTGGGCACGTTGCATAGGAGGCGGTGAGCGGGAAGGCAGAAGTTCCGCTGCAGGGGTGAGAACGCCGAAAGCGTGCACAGGCGGCCCGCACTTTCTGCAGCAGCTCTAACATATCCAGGTAGTTTTTTAGAAATTTCTGCACCACCAAATTCAGCACATGCGCCAGGCAAGGGATGTGCGTCAAATCGGCAAGGCCTAGAGCTGCTACGAGATTTCGCCCATTATCGCACACCACCAGGCCGGGCTTGAGGCTCAGTGGCAACAACCACCCATCGGTCTGTTGTTCAATGCCCATCCACAGCTCCTGCGCAGTGTGGGGTTTATCCCCCAAACATATCAGTTTTAAAACAGCCTGCTGTCGTTTCCCCCTGGATGTGCTGAAGTTGGTGGTGAAGGTGTTACGCTGAGCGGATGAGGAAGTGGTAGAGGAGGAGGAGGAGGAAGTGCAGTAGGAGGAAGTGGCAACAGGAGGCAAAGAGAAATGCCCTGCAATCCTTGGTGGCAGAAGGATATGCGCCAAATGGCTAGCTGCCTCAGGCCCACCCGCCACTACATTTGCCCAGTGTGCAGTTAGCGAGATATAGCGTCCCTGCCCGTGCTTACTGGTCCACATATCAGTGGTTATGTGGACCTTGCCACAGATGGCGTTGCGCAGTGCTGACTTGTCTCGTCCCCGACTTGTTTGTGCAGGGAAGGGATGGCTTGCCTGGAAAAGTAGTGGCGGCTGGGAACCATGTACTGTGGGACAGCCACCGCCATCAGGTTTTTAAAACTGTGTCCACCAGACGGAATGACAGAATTTCAAAGGCCAGGAATTTTGAGATGCTGGCATTCAGGGCCAGGGATCGCGGGTGGGAAGGGGGGTACTTCCTCTTTCTCTCCAGTGTTTGGGAGATGGAGAGCTGTAAGCTTCCATGGGACCGCGTGGAAATGCTTGGGGACGGTGGCGGACATGGTGGCGTTGCTGTCACATTGTCTGTTTGCTGGGTGGCAGGTGACACTGGCACTGTAGAGGTGGAGGAAGAGGCCGAGGCAGCAGCAGAAGAGGAAGCAGGAGGAGGCCGAGACCTTTCTTGGATTTTGAGGTACTTATTCCACTGCAGCAAGTGCTTTGCATTTAGATGCCTGGTCATGGAGGTTGTGCTCAGGTTTAGAACATTTGTGCCTCGCTTCAGCCTCTCATTGTACAGTGTGCAAACCACTTGTGTCTTGTAGTCAACACATTGTCTGAAGAACTGCCACGCCGGGGAATACCTTTGAGCTGCCTTTGGTGTGCTAGGTCCATGGGTGCGGTGGGTAGTAGCAGGCATACTGTCTAAGAGACGCTCGCTCCTCTTTTGCAACCTGCTTCCCCTTTTGCTGTGCTGGTGCCTCTGTGCAACCACCACCTCTTCCTCCAAACTGCACAAGTCACTCACATGACCTTCATTCCATGTGGGGTCTAGGACCTCATCATCCTCCACATCATCTTCCACCCACCCTTCACCACTGCCCTCCTTGTCAGTCTGCACACTGTAGAAAGCTGCAGCAGTTGGCACCTGTGTTTCATCATCATCATCACAGTGTTTCCATGTCCTCATCCTGAACCAGAACCAGCAGAGTCATCAAAAAGCATAAGAGACTGCTGCATGATTTGGGGCTCAGACTGCTTGGCTGATTTACAAGGGGCTGAGGTGAAAGACAGATGGTCATGGGGTTTGGGTGCCAACTCTGAGCTTTCATCAAGGGACCGGGTGGGAGACAATGTGAAGGAACTGGAGGCATTGTCAGCCACCCAATATATTATCGCCTGTACTTGTTCTGGCCTCACCATTCGTTGAGCGGCATTCGGGCCTACCATATAAAGTTGAAGGTTCTGTCGGCTACCTGAGGAAGGTGTTTCACTTGTGCGTGTAGCTGGCACAGATCGACCACGTCCTCTCCTTGCAACAGGAGCTTCAGCAACACCACCAACACCAGCAGCACCAGCAGCACCACGACCACCACCACGTCCCTTATTTGATGCTCTCCTCATTCTGGACACAAATGTACTATGTAGCACTATTTATTAATACAAAAAAAAGAATAATAAATTATTATTCTTATTTTTTTTAAAAAAAAGAAAATTGTAGATGCACTTTTTATTTTTGTGTAAGAAATGCACCGCTCACACCAGCAGCAGGAACCTCTCCCTACACCAGGATGAGATGATTTTAGAACAATAATCTCCCCTTCACAGCACCAACAGGAACCTCTCCCTAATGCAGTAGGAGATGGCTTTATAACGATAAACTCTCCCTCAGAGCACCAACAGGAACCTCTCCCTAATGCAGTAGGAGATGGCTTTATAACAATAAACTCTCCCTCAGAGCACCAACAGGAACCTGTCCCTAATGCAGTAGTAGATTTTTTTAGAATGATAATCTCTCCCTCAGAGCACCAACAGGAACCTCTCCCTAATGCAATAAGATGGTTTTAGAACGATAAACTCTCCCTCGGAGCACCAACAGGAACCTCTCCCTAATGCAGTAGTAGATGGTTTTAGAACGATAAACTCTCCCTCAGAGCACAAACATGAACCTCTCCCTAATGCAGTAGTAGTTGGTTTTAGAACGATAAACTCTCCCTCAGAGCACCAACAGGAACCTCTCCCTAATGCAATAGTAGATGGTTTTAGAACGATAAACTCTCCCTCAGAGCATCAACAGGAACCTCTCCCTAATGCAGTAGTAGATGGTTTTAGAATGATAATCTCTCCCTCAGAGCACCAACAGGAACCTCTCCCTAATGCAGTAGTAGATGGTTCTAGAACGATAATCTCTCCCTCAGAGCACCTACACGAACCTCTCCCTAATGCAGTAGTAGATGGTTTTAGAACGATAATCTCTCCCTCAGAGCACCAACAGGTACCTCTCCCTAATGCAGTAGTAGATGGTTTTAGAATGATAATCTCTCCCTCAGAGCACCAACAGGAACATGTCCCTAATGCAGTAGTAGATTATTTTAGAATGAGAATCGCTCTCTCAGAGCACCAACAGGAATGTTTCCCTAATGCAGTAGTAGATGGTTTTAGGATGAGAATCTCTCCCTCAGAGCACCAACAGGAACGTTTCCCTAATGCACTATAAGATTGTTCTGAACGCTAATGTCTCCCTCACAGCACAGACAGGAACATCTCCCTAATGCACTATAAGATGGTTCTGAACGCTAATGTCTCCCTTACAGGACCGCAATGAAGGTCTCCCTAATGCAGTCTGAGATTGTTGTGAATGCTAATCTTTCCCTCACAGCAGCGGCATGAAGCTCTCCCTACTCTAGTCTGAGACGATCTGACACGCGGCACTACATGACTCCAGCCCCATATAGAGGCTGGGTCACATGATGCACTGGCCAATCACAGCCATGCCATTAGTAGGCATGGCTGTGATGGCTTCTAAGGGCAAACTAGTGAAAAGCTTGTTTATTGGCTGCCCAGCAGCTATAGAAAAGGCGCCAAAAATACCCGAATACCGAACCCGATCCCGGACTTTTTTTTTAATGTCCGGGTTCAGGGGACGGACACCCCAAAGTCCAGTACGGACCCAAATTTTACATTCGGGTTTGCTCAACTCTATGTACCACCTTTTGAAGACAGTGGACAAGACAGGAGGTGCTCCAAGCTGAAATTTGACCAGAGGACCAACCAATGGATGGGTTATGTTTACATAACCAAGGGAACCCGAAAATCACCGGGTGTTTCAGGACAGGATAATGTCAAAAGACAAAACCTCTTGATGCAGAGCTCCCAAGTGCATAACTTTACATAGACATCCTTGTAAGGACATTATTCCACTGCATAGCTGGGTTACGCAGTCAGCAGAAAGCAGGCTTTAAATAATCTTCAAGTTGTACTGAAACCGGCTATTGAACTTGTATAAAGTGACACTAATAACTCCCATTATGATTTGTGTCTAATATCCCCATACAGGTGCTGAGGCGTGCTATATAGGATTTAACAAACCGGCCAAACCAGACAAGAACGCAGCACATGACCCAGCTTCCCACAATACAGACAGAGGCCTAAGGTCCTGCGTTTGGTGTGTTCACTGTCCGACAACCACACCGCCCCACGTTCATGGCTTTTTCCTCAGACCTGACAGGAGAGGGGACAGAAGGGACTAGTGATTGTCGAGGAGTAAACTTAGTACCAAGTCTGGGAGGATTATATTGTCCTTGGCGCCCTCTCTCTAACTGATGCTCAGAGAAGTGAGTGTCCACCAGGATACACAAGTTGATAAACTCCTGGGATTTCACGGTACGTTAATTTGTCCTTAATGCATTTTGCTAACCATCTGCGGAATGCAGCCTTAAGGGCACTACTGTCCCAGTTGGTCTGTGCTGCTAGCATATGGAATTCTATGGCATAGGATGCTACGCTGCATTTATCCTGATGTAAATCAAGAATACCGGACTTCATTGTCTTTATGAACGTGGGATAGTCGGTGAGCACTGGAGACTCCTTCTCAGGAAGAGGTGACACCCAGGACAAAGCTCTGACTTTGAGCAGGGAAATTATGAATGCCACCTTGGCTTGAGCAGAGGCAAAGACAGCAGGCTGATTTTTAAAATGTAACCGACAATGGTTGGGGAATCCCCTGCAATCAGCAGAGTTACCATCATACTTCTCAGGGAGAGGGATTTTAGGAGCGGGAGGATCCAGTGGTATAGACATGGCCACAGGTTCCCTAGCCCCAGCCCTTAGGTCATTAAATGCAGCAGGACTGGACCCATGTGCAGCAGATAAAGAGGCTGACATAGCCGTGATAGAATCTAGTTTCTATGCACACGGTTAGCCTGTTCTCCCAGCAGTAGTCCCTGATGAGAGACTGCCTGCACCAACTTGCGGAGGTCCATCTGGTCTGAGTATACTGTTAGGTCTGCCAGGAACCCCAACCATCACTCCGATTTCCTTTCTTGTTACCCCGGTATCAGGTGGAGGACGTTTGCAGTTCTGCAGCCAGAATTCTGGGACCTCTATGGTAAGTGCAAACAGCCCCAATCAAGGAACGACAAATATGTAAACGACTCACGGTTAGTAGAGGGTGTAGTTGGGAGCCAAGGAGAACCAATGTCGATCCTGTAGCAAATCCAGGCAGAGATCCAAGGGGTTTACAGAGATGGCGTTAAGGACTGGGGACCTAAACGATGTCCTAGCTGTAACCAAGAGGAACCGAGGGTTGATGTGGGAGATGATTGGCACTCAGCAAATGTATAAACAGCAAGGAACTAACCCCGACAAACGTGAATGGTATCTCCAGGGTCTTAAGACCGACGTCTTGACGTTTGCAGGAGGTGGACTATGGCCCCATTGTTCTTTCCTTTAGCCTCACTACCAACCCCAAGGACCGTCTGGATTGTCATATGAGTCTGGTCTACCTGGAGGCGTTCAACCACGTCCGTCAGAGAGTAGTCCCTGATGACGACCCTCTTGTCCGATTGGCACACGTATCTTTGATCTAAGATAGTGCCGATACAGTCGGAGAAATAGACGACGTGTACCCAGGTCAGGACGACGTAAATTACTGGATTCCCGACCCCGATCCCTTGGACACCGGTACAGATATGGTGACCTAG
>BLSH010078506.1:373007-402061 GCA_018402905.1 Glandirana rugosa | reverse complement strand
TTTTAACAATAATCTGTCCATCTAAGCAAGAGCTGGAAACTCTCCCTTTAGAACTGGGAGATGATTTTTGAACAATAATGTGTCACTTACAGCAACAGCTGGAACCTGGCCCTATAGGAGTAGGCAATGATTTTTGAACAATAATCTGTCCCTCTAAGCAACAGCTGGAAACTCTCCCTTTAGAACTAGGAGATGATTTTTGAACAATAATGTGTCACTTACAGCAACAGCTGTAACCTGGCCCTATAGGAGTAGGCAATGGTTTTTGAACAATAATCTGTCCCTCTAAGCAACAGCTGGAAACTCTCCCTTTAGAACTAGGAGATGATTTTTGAACAATACTGTGTCACTTACAGCAACAGCTGGAACCTGGCCCTATAGGAGTAGGCAATGATTTTTGAACAATAATCTGTCCCTCTAAGCAACAGCTGGAAACTCTCCCTTTAGAACTAGGAGATGATTTTTGAACAATAATGTGTCACAGCAACAGCTGGAAGCTCTCCCTTTAGAACTAGGAGATGATTTTTGAACAATAATGTGTCACTTACAGCAACAGCTTTAACCTGGCCCTATAGTAGGCAATGATTTTTGAACAAATATCTGTCCCTCTAAGCAACAGCTGGAAACTCTCCCTTTAGAACCAGGAGATGATTTTTGAACAATAATGTGTCACTTACAGCAACAGCTGGCACTATAGGAGTAGGCAATGATTTTTGAACAATAATCTGTCCCTCTAAGCAGAAGCCTCTACCTAGTGCAGTCAGGTTGTTGTGTGATGCAGGGTTTGATCTGCAATCTGTCACTCAAAGTAGCAGTATGTGAAATCTCAAATTACTCCCACAATCTGATCATTGTGTACGATCCCACAATCTGATCATTGTGTACGATCGTAACGATCGTTGTGTTAGGCAGGGTTTGATCTGCAATCTGTCACTCAAAGCAGCAGTATTTGAAATCTCAAATGACTCCAACAATCTGATCGTTGTGCATGATCATAACGATTGTTGTGTTAGGCAGGGTTTGATCTGCAATCTGTCACTCAAAGCAGCAGTATGTGAAATCTCAAATTTCTGCAATCTGTCCCTCAGAGCAACAGCAGTAGTAATCTCAGGATGCAGGATCAGATGTTAAAATGTCTGCAATCTCTCCCTCACAAAAATGCCGGCAGCATCCTCTCCCTACACTAACCCAAGAGCATGTGACATGCAGCACTGTGACTCCAGCTTATAAAGAGGCTGGGTCACATGATGCACTGGCCAATCACAGCCATGCCATTAGTAGGCATGGCTGTGATGGCTTCTAAGGGCAAACCAGTGAAACGCTTGTTGATTGGCTGTCCTTCAGCTATTCAACATGCGTGATCAACTACCAGAACCCAGAACCCGAACCCAAACATTTTTTGAAATGTCCGTGTTCGGGTCCGGGTCCCAGACACCCGAAAGTTCGGTACGGACCCGAACGTTACAGTCCGGGTTCGCGCAACACTAGTTTGGTGAACTCCAAAATAAATACCAGGTCCCTAAACAACTTTTTTTCTCCTACCTTCAAATTAAGCATTTTTCTCCCCTAAGTCCTCGTCTCTGACTTTGGACAAAACTACCGCATTTGAATTTCTATATTCCCAAGTTCCATACCAACCTGGCCTTATCTTGTCCATTTATAAGATGTTGCATGAAGCTTTTCCACTCATGGATTCTTGTCATGCTTATATGCAGAAATGGGCCCAAATCCTTCAAAAACCTCTCCCTCTCCCACACTGGCAGAAAATATGGGACTCTGTTTCTAAGGGTTCAAGGTGCGTGGAGCAGAGAGACCTGGACCTTGGTGCAATCCCTTCTTCAAAACCTTTTTGGGATGGATTTCCCACTGGATCCTCTCCATTACTTATTGGGCCTCCCTGTCCCAGGTATCTCCAGACATGCCAAGAAATGGGTTGGATTTATCTTATTGGCTGCAAAAAGGGCTATACCTCTTTGTTGGCTATCTTCTAATCCTCCTACATACTACCAAGGGTTACAAATCATAGCCCAGATTTGTAGGATGGAACTTTTGATGCAGTTGTACATGACTCTTTATTCCAATTTGCCAAGGTTTGGGATTTGTGGGATTATTCTACATTCAATTTGGAGTCGTCCTCTCAAATCCCTGAATAGCTACCTCTCTTTTCTAACTTTTGCTGTTTTTGTGATAACCCAATGCCCTGATGTGCCACACCCACTCCCGTGTGGTTTATGACAAAAGATGTACACATAAAATTCAAGCCAGCCGGCTCACAAGTGGCAGCCCATCCTTCCGGGACTTGTGCGAAAGCGGTGACGTCAGCACATCGCTCCATCCTACGCGTTTCATCACAAAATTACGTTGTCACGGGGAGACCCTGGCTGGGTTGATAGCCACACATGTGAGAGACCTCCTATAATGAGAGGTCATATGAGCTGATAAGCATCCATTTCACTAGGTGGTGGTTTCTCACTTTGAAGATCATACACTTTTTCAGATATTAGGTGTGCACCGTGAGATCTTCCCCACAACTTTCACTGAGTGGAATTTTTATTAAGAGGACTCTATCATAGCATATTTGACATATGTTTATTATTATATTTATATTCCTTTCTGAATTGTAGTGTGTTAGCGCAACTTTTGTTTTCTTAATTTGTATATCCACTGTGTGTATCTCACAGATAAGTTGCTGCAAGTTTATTGTCATTTTGAGTAGTGCGTTTTTATCCTTTTTACCTACATCTTATTGCTGTACTATGTCAACTGAGATATTCCTCTTTTCTCTGTATTTTGTTTTGTAAACCCAATAAATATACAATTATAAAATAAAAAACTTTATTTATATCTCATAGGGGACAAAAAAATACACATTTGACAAACTCTTTATGACAAGTTCTATTTAATAAGACATTAGGGGATTTTAGACCTCTGATGTCTCATCTGTCTTCCACTGAAACAAATAGAGTATAGATTGAGCTGTGACAGCAGAAACCGAAAGTGAGGTTATACACATTGCAACAAATTGATATATAATGGTCTGCCTCCCATCCACCTGGTGAACCCTGCAATGAGGGTCCGGGCACTAGACAATATTTGTGGTTATTGTCTTTCAGATAATATATTGTGATGTTTAAATCAAAATGGAGTCTGCCTCATCTCTCCTTTTTAAAATGTGGCCCAACCAAGCTGCTTATACTGTCTAGCCACTGAACAATATTTGTGGCTATGTTCTCTTAGATAGCACACCCTCATTTTAACTGCAAGATAAAATTTGCCTTTCCTCTCCCTTTTATACTGTAGCCTGGCCAAGCTTCATACATACTTACATAGTGCACAGCTATGAAACAACATGCAACAATTGAATATCACACTCTAATTTCTTTTTTAAGATAAAACCTGCTTTGACTTTCCCTATTATATTGTATTTTACTAAAACTATTTGCATACTGTAAAATAATATTTGTGGCTAATTTCTCTCAAAGAATACACTCTAATTTAAATTGTAAAATAAACCATGCTTAGTCTATTACTTTTATATTGCAGCTTAACCAAGCTGTTTACATGTTGTCCAGCCACTGAACAATATTTGTGGTTATTGTTTCTCAAATGCATGTAATTTATATTCAAGGTAAAACCTATCTTGTCTATATATATTTGTTTCCTATGCAACTATTCCTATATTGTCCTGAAACTAACCAATTTCTTCTAAACACATACATGAGGTCAATGTTTTGAATTTTTTAGGAATTTATTTATTTATTATTTCAGGTACTTATATAGCGCCGTCAATTTACGCAGTACTTTTACATATACATTGTACATTCACATCAGTCTAATTGGGGATAAAGGGATGGGGTTCAGGTAATGTGGGCTCCTGGTTTTGACATGTCTTGTTCACTCTGTTTTTAAATTGCTTCATTAAATGTTTAAGACAATGCAATGTTGTGTTGTGAAAAAATGAGCTCCCAAACGAAACTACTATTATTATTTATGTACAAAATTGAGGAACTTGGTTTTATTTTTTTAACCACTTGCCAACCCCCTGTCTGAAATGTACTGCAGCTGGGCAAAGCAACGTACCCCGTAAGTTGCTCGATACTTCAGAACAGCCAGGACCCTGCTGATCTTCTGCAGTGAATGGAGAAGCAGTACTGTGCCTGTGTTAGTAAACACAGGCACAGGATATAGCTGGTTCTTCTCTTCCTGGACCAAAAAGAGAGACACAGTAAGTAAAAGTAGCACATTTTATACACACAAACACTTTATATAGGCCCATTTAACCCTTTGGTCACCCTCATTAACCATTTGATCATCCCCGGTACCCAGACAGTGACATTAAAACAGCATCAGTGTATAGTATTTTTTCACTGATCACTGTATTAGTGTCACTTGAGACATCAGAGCATCAGATAAGGTCAGGGTCAGTTAGCGCTCTTCACAGCCAGGGTCAGCTATTGTTAAATTGCCTGCACACTATCGCACTCACGCTATAGGTCACTGATCACCGCAATTACTAATATAGTGTTTGTATTGATCAACATATTTTTTTCTATCTCCAATAAAATTAAAGAAAAACAAAACAAAGTAACACAGAACAGTGCACGTTCCAGAGCATGTACACCACAAATACATAGAAAGAATACAATGGTTCCAAGTACCACATACAACATCTCTCACTCAAATTCATGGTCTTCACAACATTATCTAATACCATCTTAGATGTACAGAGTCAGACCTGATGCCAGCATTATCAACAAACAATAAGACTTCAAAGTAATAGGTGGTTCAGAATCAATTCTACAGGAGAGAGTGCCAGGGAATCAAGCCACTGGGACCACAATTTATCAAATTTGCCCATGCATCCTCTGTGGTGGTTCAGCATCCTTCCAGTGCCTAAGTATTAACTTACGGGCCTGAAATAGAGCTCTACCTATGGTTTGTTTGGGTATGTCTTTGATGGAAAAGTCATCTAAAATCCCCAATATGTAGGGTTTAGGGTCTGTTGCAATGGTTACCTGAAATACTCTTTTTATAGAGTCAAGCATGCCAGGCCAATAGAGATGTAACTTTGGACATCTCCATAGAAGGTGGGTTAGATCACCATGATTTCTAGAGCATCTAGTGCACATTGGGTCCTCCCTTAGTCCCATTTTAAATAGCCTTGCTGGTGTTAGGTGGCCCTTAGTGTGAAATAAAGTTGAGTCAAGACATTGAGAAACACTGAGAGAGCATGTTGGTGCCACCTGCAAGACCTCTTCCCACTGTTACTCAGCAAACCGACCAACATTATTTTCCCTTCTATCAACAGCCCTGGATGTAAAGCCTTTCAGAAAAATGGTCAGCAACATACTGTATAATAGCACCTGTAGATGAATCCTTTAAAATATGACACGTCCGCTATGTAGTTGAAGATTGGGGAAGGAGATAGCTCCCATATGTCTACACCTGATTGTGCCCTTTCAGTGTGTGTGATCTGAAAATGAGCATAACATATCATTTGCAAAAATATGGGACAGGCGAGTAACCCCATACAACTTCCATTTGGGCAGGCTTTGCACTGATTGCGCTCTGCATAGTAACTGACCAATATATTGATCACAAACAGAGCTATACTAGTGTCCCCTTAGTATAGTGTCCCCAAAATGCAGTGTTAGCAGGATAAGCCCTGTACGCTGTCAGTCCTTGCACTTAGCCCCCCCCCCTCCCAACAAGTGCAGTGTCAGTAAATCACTTCTGATACATTGCACACAAAACCGCAGTATTAGAAAGATCAGGCCTGATATCTACTAGTACTAGCAGGTAAATTGTATTTGTAGCAATTTAAGCATTCCCTGATAGGCAGGTACTCGCACTAGGTACCTGTAAATTAAGGTACTCTAGTGAAGAGGCCTACAAGATTTTGAGCATGTCAGATGAGAGTGAAAGGGAAGCCTCTTAAGCGTACCCGACCCCATGTAGCTGAAGTACTAGGAACTTATAACTTGTCTCATATGCAAGTACTAGTGCTGCACTACCTTTTGGTGATCTGGCAGGCATCAGTGGCCTAGTACGTCCTGGCATTTTACACACCAGCACTGCAGTATCACTCAATGATGTGGCAGGTCCCATAAGTGCAGTCCAAGCTGGTGCGTTGGCTAGCACTAGTAGTGTCCCACAGGCACCAAGAATTTGAACACAGGTCTGTAGAGCCCATAGTGTCCTTCCGGATGTGCTTGCAAATCCTGATTGGCAGCCCACAGATTCAGCAGCACCCATACTTCCCCCATTCACTGCCCACTCCAGAATTCAAGTGGAAACCACAAATTTAACAACTTCCTTTGATTTATTTTAGCTGTTTTTCTCAAAATATCTGTATGATTTGATTTTGGGCTAAAGCAATTTATATGAACAACGATACATCACCACCCACCCAAATTCAACTCTTGCCAGACAATTCACATGGAAACATATCAAGGTTTCCAAATTTAGGACTTTTTGGAGCCTAACCCTCAACATGGGCATTGCAAAAAAGAATCAGTTGTGGTCATATTGGCCCAATTCATCATATGCCAATGTTTTCTGCAGTGATGGCCAGGCATAGATATTATACGATAATGTGTTTCATGCATTTTAGTGATAACACACTCTGTCGTCCTCGGAGTGACCCTGAATATGATCAGTTCTACAAAATTCAGCCCCCTCATAAACCACCTAATAAACCCCCTCACTGAGAAATTTGCAGATGTGTATATGCCCCAACAAAACATCTGCATAGATGAGTTCCTCATACATTTCACTTGCTGCCTTGCAATCAAACAGTATCTCCCCAGCAAGTGCGCCAGATATGGGGTCAAAATGTATAAGCTCTGTGAAAGAGAAACAGGCAATACATGTGATTTTAGGGTTTATAAGGGAAGGGACAGTAAACTAGAGCCCCCGACTGCCCAAACTACATGGGGAGCAGTGGCAAAATAGTATGGGACTTGGTGTCGTTTTTGTTCTGCAAGGGGTACCACTTGTATGTGGACAACTTCTATACAAGTGTGCCACTAGACATTTATACAATCTTGGAATCGGCTTATGTGGCACCGTGTGACCTAATCGCTGGGTTTTCCCCCAACGCCTTGTAAATACCTGATTTAGAAAGGTGGAGAAAGCTTGCTTGAGAAATAATGAATTGCTTATAATGAAATGGAAGGAAAAAAGGGGGTGTTTTCATCCTGTCTTCTATTCACACAGCACAATGGTCAAAATTAGCATGGCATCTGGTGTTGTTGAGAAGTTACTCTTTGACTATAACCTTAACTTGAGAAGGGAGGACTTCAATTTCATTTGAGTACAGCATTTCATGATCGCACAATCGCCCGTTAAAGTAGTGCAGTGCTGATTAGCAAAAAATACAGTAAAAGTAAAACCCGCTGGAGCTGAAGTGGTTAAAGATCTTTTGTGGCTGCAGCTCTCTGCAGTCAGTTTAGGCCTATTTGATAACAAATTAGGTGTTGCATCCTTTTTTCAATTTGAGATTAATCTGATTTGGGTATTGCTGCTGTATCTAATCTGAACCAAGTGTAAAAAGTACAAAAATCAATTACACATCCAAAATATGACAAGAGCTAGAGCTGGAGACCATGCTGGACTGATTTAAAACTGTCACTGAGAGTTATCAGTCTGTGACTCCATTGCTTTCTGGATCTGAGGTGAGAGAGGGGTGTTATTGGGTCAATTAATGTTAACATTTGTATAGAAGTTGTGTAATGTCGGTAAAACATTTGATGTAGCAATGTTATTGTTACTCATGCATGATAATAATTCCTCCAATGCAAATGTTCAAAGGTTGGAGGTGATATTGTCGAGATGTATCTGTAAACTAAAAGATGTTTTTGTTTATTCTAGAGAATTTAAGAACACAGGGTGTTAATAAGACTCCTGAAGAACCCAACATTAAGATGAAATAAGTAGAGTGCACACCTATGTATCTGTACTGTATAATTCATTCTTGATGATCTTTTATACATATTTAAAATTTGTCAAAATAAAAATATATTTTACCAACTAATGTTTGTTTTTTTTGTTTTTTTTGATAATACTGGCACCCTGAAATCCCATATTTCCTTAAAATGATGTTCCACATTACGAACTAATTTGGAAGGGTGCCAACTTGTACTGATGCACAGGCAGCAAGGCAGTAAACTTGAAAAGTGTAGGCTCAATCTGTGCATTTTTAGACTTTTAATAAATCTTTTAATCTTTCCTCTAAGAGTCATATTATTTCGGACACCGGGCACTAATCCCTTCTCATCCGAATACACCTAAAATATGTCATGCCGTAATAACACATACAGCTTAAAATCACCTCCCAAGCATACCACTTGCTGACCTCGCTATTGCACTTTAACCACTACGGGGGGTGGCAGCTGTGCGCAGTATTATATACTGTTTATTTACATGATCCTGCACTTCTGCCTGCAGGGGGTGTGTGCGACGCCAGCTGGCCGCTTCTGCTGTGATAATTCCGATTCGATCCCTTCTGGCACCCGCTGATCGTTATTAAAGCACAGGCTTATCTTAGTTCGAACAGGTGGGAAGAGACCAACCCTGTGTCTCTGCAAAGCAGGAACTAGAATCAACCTCTTCCCTAAGTGAAAGCAGCACACTGTGTACACAAAAACACTGGCTAGGCACACAGTTAACCCTTTGATCGCCCTTGATGTTTAATCCCTTCCCAGCCAGTGTCATTAGTACAGTGACATTGCTTATTTTTAGCACTGATCACTATATTAGTGTCACTGGTTCCCGGAAAGTTTCAAAAGTGTCAGTTAGTGTCCGATAGTCCTCCGCAATATCACAGTCCCGCTATAAGTTACCAATCGCCACCATTACTAGTATTTTTTTTTTTAAAAAATCATAAATATATCCCATAGTTTGTAGATGCTATAATGTTTATGTAAACCAATCAATATACGCTTATTGGGATTTTTTTTTACCAAAAACATGTAGCAGAATACATATTATGAAGAAATTTGATTTTTAAAATATTTTTATTGGATGTGTTTTATAGCAGAAAGTAAAAAATATTGTTTTTTTTCAAAATGTTCTGTGTTTTTTTATAGCATAAGAAAAAACGCTGTGGTAATCTAATCTAAAAGACAGCTCTATTTGTGGGAAAACAATGACATACGTTTTATTTGAGTACAGTGTCGCATGACCGCACAATTGTCAGTTATAGTAATGCAGTGCCGTATTGCAAACAAATGGCCTTGTTGTGAAGGGTGATACATCTCTTAGAGGTCAAGTGATTAAAGGACCCTCTACCAGCTGTATGGAATTTAAACAATGTTCTGCTTTGCTACATGTCCCCCCCCCCCCATGGCAGTGACCACTTCCCATACTATTTTATCAGCCTTAAAATGGACAGAATTCAGTATCAAGATATGCACCCTTTAGATTGCAATAGGATTTATTGCTAAGTTCAGATTTTGCCAATTTCAAATAGGATTTAATGAAAACACCACCAACTGAACCGTGGCAGATTCAACTATCTTTACTGAACATTTATCAACATGGGGGCAATCTATCTTGCTGGGAGAGGGGGCCTGGCATGGTACCCGCCAATGTTAAGGGCATGTGGACTGATATGATCCAGCTTGCTCAACATGCGCACTGTTCCTCCTGTTCCTGGCCAGCCAGGTGCATGCTCAGATAAAGGTCTGATATGGATTTTGAGGGGACCCTACGCAGAGATTTTTTTTCTCTGCAGAGCATGTGGCTTGGTATGCTCACTGCTCCCTCCTTTCTAAGGGTCTGGTGAAAAAAGACATGGAGGCCCCCTAAAAATTCATACCAGGCCCTTATACCAGCATACAGTGTGGCTGGCCAGGAAAGAGGGGAAGCAAGCAGTGGCAGCTGGTGATTTTTAGTTTGGGGGGGCCGCAAAAAAAACACCCCCCTGCGGCACCTCAAAACTCCCCCAACCCCCCTTCACTGTCTGCTGTCACTTATCCCATCAGTGGCAGGCACATCAGGCGGAGATGATGGGTACATCAGGCGGGCACATCAGGCAGGGATGGTGAGAACATCAGACGTGCACTTCGGGCAGGGATGGTGGGCACATCGGTTGAGGATGGCGGGCACATCAGTTGGGGATGGCGGGCACATCAGACAGGCACATTGGGAGGGGATGGCAGGCACATCAGGCAGGGATGGCGGGTACATCAGGCAGGCACATCGGTCGGAGATGGTAGGCACATCAGCCAGGCACATCAGGCGGGAATGGCGGACACATCAGGTGGGCACATCAGGCAGGCACATCGGGCGGGGATGGCGGGCACATCGGGCTCCTGTGTTTTCTTTTCTGAGATCAAGTGCATCTCTTCCCCTCCTCCTACACACGTCCAATAGGATTGCCTGTTCTGTCAGCCAGTTGGGTGACGGGCATCACCGATTGGCCAGGAGGACAATCAATGTTGCAAAAGCGAATATTCATTCGCTGTTGCAACACACCTGGGTGGGCTCTGGACACAGCGCTCTGCACCATGAGCCCACCCTATTTTGAAGCCTATTAGAGCCTCTGGCTCTAATCAGGTGTTTCAAAATACACACCCTCCGCCTATCCCCGCAATGGTAATTCATGCGCCCAGTGTTCTTAAAAGGGCAGGGCGCATGGATAGGGAGGGTGGCTGCGGTGTTGGGGGTGTTGGGGGGGCAGCGTCCATGTGCCCACAATGCATAGGCCGCTCCTGGCAGCAAGCCCATTGAATGGTAATTTGTATATGCTTTTTTCGCATTGGTACATGTCTCCCATGGCAGTGCCAAACTATCCCTGTCCTTTTTTTAACAAAATGCTTTAAATTGGCCTTGAAAAAAGCCAGAGAAATTACACTATTTGGTTTCAAACAGGGTTTGTGAATCCCCCCATGAACCAAAACCAGGCCAGTTCACTTATCACTTCTCAGAAATTATTGAAGAAAATACATCAATGGACCGGTAATGGAGGACCTGCACTGTGGAAGCTTTTCTCAAAAAGGCAAGCAGTGAACAAAGGACTAGTTACCAGCAGTGGTGGCTGGTGCTTGATAATTTGGGGGGGGGGCAAACCAACGCCACCCCCCCCTCCGCCCAGGAGATGAGGCAACCGTAGCATCCCCCGGGGGGAAATGAATGCGGGGAAAGAAAGTGAGACGGATGGCCTCCCTACCAGCCCGGGATGGCACTACGATCTCCCCTCCCCTGTTTGAGTCATGAAGTGCCGGATGGATGAGCCCCTGTGGGTGGGTGGAACTCCACTTTAATATGTCATGAAATATACTTTTAAATGTGAAAAGTGTAAGTACCTGAATTACATCTAGTATCAGCCCCTATGATGGAATGAGCATGCTGACAGGAGGAGGAAAGAGAGTGACAAAGAAAAAAGCTCTCCAGTTTGCTGCTTCTCCTTTCAATATAGGGGTGGATAGGGCGCTTGTAAGGGAAGCTGCTGCAGGGAAATATCAATTCATCTCCACTGTCAAACAGGGATGTACTGTTTGGTAGAGCTGTTTAAATGGCAGGGCTAGATGGATAGAAATACTAATATTTTGGCAGGTAAGACAGTTCTCATTTAAGTATCTAATGTCTGTATTTAGCTGTTTGCCTGGTGTTCAGTTTTAACATTCGTAGCTGTTTCCTATAAGATAGCAAATCACTTTTTTGAATTCTACTTTAAGCATCAGTTTTATTTTTTATGTTTACTAAACAAGTTAAGTCAGCCTCTCATATTCTCTTGATTATATTTCATATAATAATGTGTGTAGCCAAGCTTTGATAAATAAATCATTACATCATCTCTGTTTAAACCAATAACCATATTTTTATATGGTGTATAAAAACATTAAGTACGATTCCTGTAACCTAATGCTAGAAAGTTTAAATTACAGCTAAAAAAATGGTCATGTCTGTAAAAATTTCAACATTCTCACTCAGAACCATAATATCTCATCGGTTTGATGAGCGATTTGAGAATAAAGCTGTCTTAAAGTACCTGTTCTGAATATCTAGAGTGTTCCTTGTATGTTTTTACACTTAGTGCACATCTGCTCTTACTCACAATTTCCCTGATGTGATACAGGGAAAGTGACATTGGAAAGAAAATGTATTATATGATATATGTTTTTTTACTTCGTGAAATTAGATCAGAACTTTGACAGATATTAATTTTCTATTGGAAGGGGCATAATACACAGACTATTTATTTACTAAAAAAAAGCATGATCTCTAAATGTTCCTTATTCGGAGTATACTGCTGTTCCATCTGTCCAATCATTCATTCATCCATCCATCCATTGAATGCATCCATCCACCCATCCGTTTCACTCTTAAAATTAAAAGCCCGAATCCCTTCTGCAGTTCCTAAGACTTACATTTTATATCTTCTTTATTATTTTCTTTGTACTGTATGCATATGCAAGTTGAAGCCACAAAATGTACAGTACTCTTTGGCAGCAGAGATAAACAAAAAGAATATAAAAAAAACTTTAGAGTACTGCCTACCAAGTTTCACTGATTTTGTTTTGTTTATCTGCTCCAGTGTTGAACTACATGCATGGTAGTAACAGGTTATTAAAAAGCTCTTTTAATGGCCAAAAAAAGAAAAGAAAAAAAAACTAGTGCACAGCTGCCTGCAGCCACACTTCTGCCCTCTTTAGGTATTTGAACACTATTCTTTTTAGTTAATATGTTTTCTATTATAAATATTTTGCAATCAATTTTAAAAAATACAGTCATTTTGAAAATGTTACAGTTTAACACACCAAGAGGATATAGCCTGCGTGCATTTGGCCCCCCATTTCTATGTTTGCAAACATACCTTTTTTACTTGTCCCAAGTATAACCCAGTGAAATGTAGGCCAAATGTTTGTAAGCAGTGTCCTTTTGAGATCTCTGAGAGGGAGGTTGCACAACACAGATTTTTGTACCAAGCTCCTGTCCCCCTAGAAGAACATTTTAAATGTAGTGTCAGATTACCGAATAGTACGAACTGGCATATGGGCACCATGCTGTTTAAGTGTCCCATGGCAATGGATCAAAATAATATTGATTTAATATTGAAAGAAAATTACAATGAAGCTTTCATAAATTGTTTACAAAAGATAGAAAAAAAAATATTCACCTCAAAGAAACAAAATCTTTACATTAAATACTCTATAGAGAAAATACTGTATTAAAGTAATGTGTCCACTAACAACTTAAATTATGTAAATTATGTAAATCATAGACATCAGGTTCACATTACAGTTGGTAGCTTAAAAGCTCATCTTCTTTCAGCTGGCAGTTTGTAAAAAAGTTTGGTGCAACCTACGTTTGTATAATGTACAGTAGTGTTGGTCATCTCCATTTAGTGGCTGATGTGCACATTACTTATTTAAAGTGGTTGCTAAAGCAGAACTCCGGGAAAAAAACTTTTTTCCATGTCCTTGTTGCTGATCTCCTAACTTCACCAACTATGTCATCCATCTTCTGCTCAGCTCTGTAGTTCCTCTGTAGTAGCCTGCTGAAGTTGCTGAAAAAACGTTATTCCCCTGTGGTTTCCTATTTGTAAGAGTGCTGGGCTCTCTCCATCCTGTACTGGCAGGCAGCGGTCTGACACACCCACCTGTAGTTCTGTAGAGCGAGCAGGGAGGAAATAGAAATGTAGTGGGCGGAGGGGGTTTCCCCAGCCCCGGGTCTGTGCCACCTATGGAGGAGGTGTCCTCCTTCTCCTCTCTCCTCCTCCTCTGCTCCCTGCCTGTCACCGCCCCCACTTTGCCCCCCTCCCCTGCCGCCCACTATCTCTGTGCAGAGCGGCATCCTTATCAGGAATCATCAGATGAAACAGCAGGGATCTTGGGCTGTGACAGGTATTGTATGTGAAATACCGATCAGTGTAATGTCCCACTGACCGGCATTGTGATTGACAGCACACTGTTCTAATGTCGGCAGGAGAAGGGACATTACAGCGATTTCACATACAATACCTGTCACAGCCTGAGATCCCCGCTGTGTCATCCGATTTCTGATAACAATTCCGCTCTACACTGGTGGTGACATGCTACACTGGTGGTGACATGCTACACTGGTGGTAACGGACATGCTGCACTGGTGGTCACGGACATGCTACACTGGTGGTGACATGCTACACTGGTGGTGACATGTTACACTGGTGGTGACATGCTACACTGGTGGTGACTAGAGTTGAGCGAACCCGAACTGTAAAGTTCGGGTTCGTACCAAACTTTCGTGTGTCCGTGTCCTGAATCCGAACCCGAACGTTTGAGAAAAACAATCAGGTTCGGGTTCTGGGTTCTGGTATTTTATCACGCATGTTGAATAGCTGCAGGGCAGCCAATCAACAAGCGTTTCAATGGTTTTCCCTAGAAGCCATCACAGCCGTGCCTACTAATGGCATGGCTGTGATTGGCCAGTGCATCATGTGACCCAGTCTCTATATGAGGCTGGACTCACAGTGCTGCATGTCACATGCTCTCAGGTTAGTGTAGGGAGAGGATGCTGCCGGCGCTGTGAGGGACAGATTGTGAGGGACAGATTGCAGTGATAATAACTAGGTAGAGATTACTACTACTGCTTTGAGGGACAGATTGTAGATCTATAACATCTCATCCTGCATTACAGAAAGATCTGATTACAGAACGATCTCTCATCCTGCATTACAGAACGATCTGATTACAGAACAATCTCTCATCCTGCATTACAGAACGATCTGATTAGAGAACGATCTGATACTGGACTGGGTAGAGATTACTACTGCGTTGAGGGACAGATTGCAGATCTAATAACATCTCCCATTTTTCTTCCTTTTGCAGCCCTCTAGCACTTTCCAGGACTTTTTTACAGGTCCCCATTGACTTCCATGGGGTTCGGGGTCCGGGGTAAAGTTCGGATAACGTTCGATACCGAACCCGAGCGTTTCCGGAAAGTTCGGCCGAACCCGGACATCCAGGTGTTCGCTCAACTCTAGTGGTGACATGTTACATTGGTGATGACATGCTACACTGGTGGTCACGGACATGCTACACTGGTGGCCATGGACATGCTGCACTGGTGGTCACTGACATGCTGCACTGGTGGTCACAGATATGCTACACTGGTGGTGACATGCTACACTGGTGGTCACGGACATGCTACCCTGGTGGTCATGGACATGCACTACCGATGGTCATGAACATGCTACACCGGTTGTCACGGACATGCTACACTGGTGGTCATGGGCATGATCTACTGATGGTCACGGACATGCTACACTGGTGGTCACTGACATGCTACACTGGTTGTCACGGACATGCTACACTGGTGGTGACATGCTACACTGGTGGTCACAGACAAGCTACACTAGTGGTCACTGACAAGCTGCACTGGTGTTCACTGACATGCTGCACTGGTGGTCACGGACATGCTACACTGGCGGTCACTGACATGCTGCACTGGTGGTCACTGACATGCTGCACTGGTGACTCACTGACATGCTGCACTGGTGGTCACTGACATGCTGCACTAGTGGTCACTGACATGCTGCACTGGTGGTCACTGACATGCTGCACTGGTGGTCATGGACATGCTGCACTGGTGGTCACTGACATGCTGCACTGGTGGTCATGGACATGCTGCACTGGTGGTCACGGAAATGCTGCACTGGTGGTCACTGACATGCTGCACTGGTGGTCACAGACATGCTGCACTGGTGGTCATGGTCACGCTACACTGGTGGTCATGGACATGCTACACTGGTGGTCACGGACATGCTGCACTGGTGGTCACGGACATGGTGCACTGGTGGTCTTTGACATGCACTACCGGTGGTCACTGACATGCTGCACTGGTGGTCACTGACATGTTGCACTGGTAGTCACTGACATGCTGCACTGGTGGTCACGGACATCCTACAAGGGTGGTCATGGACATGATACACTGGTGGTCATGGACATGCTACACTGGTGGTCATGGACATGCTACACTGGTGGTCACAGACATGCTGCACTGGTGGACACTGATTGCTGTTTAGAAAGATGTGTCTACAGATCAGTAATGATTACAGAAAGCACGTAAGGGGAGAGAACATGCTTTGCATTTATGAGACTGTAATCTATCCTGCTGTGTGTCACTGAGTAATGGGTCTGCCTGAACATTGAGGGGCGTGATTCATGTTGAAGTGGGCTTGTTCACATTTACATGTACAAGCTACTGCACCTCCCACATTCATTGCAATGTGCAATACCTGATGGGAAATGTAGTCTAAAGAGAGGGGAGGGGATATGATGCAATCACTCTTCTAACAGTTCTTCCCTGGCAAAATACATGGTGCATTTTTCATATTAGAGAGACCACTTCCTATAAATTAAATTGGACCTATCTTTTTCAATGGTAAAGAATTTCACAAATGTAATAACTGTTTAGTGTTTAGTGTAGGGAGGTGTACTAATGGGGGATTTTTTGAAAATCCCGGAGTTCTGCTTTAAACCACTTGTATAAAATGTTCAGATCCCCTCTGTATTACAACAATAAGTTCCCCTGTGCCTGTGTTATATCATATATATGCTTATCTGTACTGATAACACACCTTCTTACTGGATCAGTTGCCTCTTCTGTCCTTTCCTTTGCCCTAGCTGACAGTCCAAGGGGGAGACGAGCAGTGCAGCTGATGTCAACCTAGGATAGACAGAGCTGAGGAGTAGGGATGGGCAAATAGCTCAGTCCAAGCATAAGTTCGGGCCGAACGTTCGCTGTTCGGTCATTCAGCAAACAGCCAAAGCAAATGGGACGTTTGACCGTTTGTTCGGCCCCCTGAATTGACCGCAATGCATTGAGGTGCTGAACAGTGCATTGCAAGCCCTGATTGGCTGAAGCAGTGAAAGCTTCAGCCAATCAGGGCACAGAGACTGTCAGAGTCATGATTGGACACTGTCATCATGACTTTATCCAATCATGGCTCATTCCAGTCCCACAGTATAAAAGTATTCTCTCAATGGCAGCCATTTTCTGAGTAATTTTGATGTGGAAAGAGATAGAACATGGCTCTGTTCAGTGCTATTAGTTAGTTAGTGTGCTATACTGTGCTATTGTGTTGTGCTTCAATTAACAGTGTAGAATATTAGTTTAGTGTCAGTCTAGGCATAGTGTGATTGTAGTGAGGAGGACCATCATTCAGCTTTGCATAATGTGCAGCTAGAGTAGGGACAACTCAGATAGTTTCACTCTAGTGTAGTGAGACCGTGTCATTCATACATACATTTGTGTATATGTAGAGTAGGGACAGCCCAGATAGTTTCAGTGTAGTGTAGTGAGACCGTGTCACTAATTTTTACATTAGCGTATAGCTAGAGTAGGGACAGTTCAAATAGCGTCAGTGTAGTGACAGTTGAAAACTGTATATTTGAGTGCATTACTGCAAGTTTAACACCATTTACTTCAGTGTGCATTACTGCCAGTTTAACGCCATATAGTTCTGTGTGTGTTACTGCCAGTTTAACGCCATATAGTTTTGTGCGTTACTGCAAGTTTAACGCCATTTACTTCTGTGTGCGTTACTGCCAGTTTAACGCCATATGGTTCTGTATGCGTTAGTACCAGTTTAACTCCATATAGTTGTATGCGTTACTGCAAGTTTAACACCATTTACTTCTGTGTGCGTTACTGCCAGTTTAACGGCATATAGTTCTGTATGCGTTACTGCCAGTTTAACAGCATATAGTTCTGTATACGTTACTGCCAATTTGACGCCATATAGTTTTGTGTGCATTACTGCAATTTTAACGCCATTTACTTCTGTGTGCGTTACTGCAAGAATAATGCCATTTAATTCTGTGTGCGTTACTGCAAGTTTAACGCCATATAGTTCTGTGCGTTACTGCAAGTTTAACACCATTTAGTCCTGTGCATCACTGTACGTTTGACGCATTATATGGCAATATGTTATAGTGTATCCGTGGAGTGTGTCAGTGTAGTGTCAAATTAAAGTGCACCAAACCCCACTTTACATTGATTAAAGTGCGTCTATGTACAGATTTCCACTTCTTCTTTACATTTGCTAATAAGCACCGTCCCCTCTCTCCCAATAATGTCTGGGAGGACAACAAGGAGAGGCAGATGTTCCCTTGGCACTGTAAGGGGGCCAGCAACAAATGTATCCACAGGCAAAGGTGGACGTGGTGGTCAGTCCTCAGGCAGGGCATCATTTCCTCTGTTTAGTGAGTTTGCCCGTGCTATTTAGCCACAGCATGCAGAGGCGGTGGTGGATTGGCTTACTAAACCTTCCTCATCCTCCTCATCCTCTGTCATACAAGCAGAGACAAGTGTGCAGTCCCCTGCAGTTGCCAGAGTGGACTCCTTGTCGACATCTTTTCCTGCCATAGCCCCAACATGGAGGAGTCAGCTAAGTTATTTGACCACAGCATCAGCCACTTGCTCCTTGACGATGCCCAGCCATTACTGGATTCAGATGTTGGTTCTGAGGTTGAGGATGACAGAAACATGAGGCAATTTTTTTACAGCAAGGCCAATTCTTGCTTTCATCAAGAGTAACTTTATAGGGTTACGGTAGGAAGGCGCCACCAACACCCAAAGACCAATTTTTCTGCACCTGTTTGACAGGTGCATATCATTGCAATTTTTTTTTACAGAAAGGCCAATTCTTGCCTTCATGAAGAGCACCTCTTTAGGTTATGGTGTCAAGGCACCACCGACAACCAAAGCCCAATCTTTCTGCACCCGTTACTTCTATCCAAAGTCAAAGTAACATCAGAATTTATTCAAAAAATCTCTAATCTTGTTCCCAGTGCACTACATTGTGGCCTCATCATACACACTGGCTCCCCAGTTTTTGCTGAGCAAAATAAAGGCAGCTTGCAGGGAAAATGTGTTTTTTTTTAAATGCAATTATTGCTGCAGCAGATTCTAGACATGGTACAGATCTGCCACTTTAGAGGTAGACTAAGGGGTCCCCCAGGCACTATATTGGAAGGATTTTTTCATTTTTATGCTTTCACTTTAAAAATCAAAAAATCGCTGCTCATTTAAAAATGAAGTTTTTTATAAACTTTTTTTCATCGATACATGTCCACCAGGGCAGGACCAGCACCCCTATAACCATTGTATGCCCGATTACTTGCATATAAGCCTTCAAAATTGGCACTTTGATTTTTGATGTTCGGGTCCCATTGACTTTAATGGAGTTCGTTATTCGGGTCCGAACTTTCGCGATGTTTGAACGTTCTGGTGCAAACCAAACATGGGTCTGCGTGGCCAATCCCTACTGAGGAGTCACATGACCATAGGAAGACAGTGTGTTATATATACAGATAAGCATACAGTTGTTCTCATAAATTTACATACCCTGGCAGAATTTATGATTTCTTGGCCATTTTTCAGAGAATATGAATGAGAACACAAAAACATTTCTTTCACTCATGGTTAGTGTTTGGCTGAAGCCATTTATTATCAATCAACTGTGTTTACTCTTTTTAAATCATAATGACAACAGAAACTACCCAAATGACCCTGATCAAAAGTTTACATACACTGGGGATTTTGGCCTGATAACATGCACACAAGTTGACAGAAAGGAGTTTGAATGGCTATTAAAGGTAACCGTCCTCACCTGTGATCTGTTTGCTTGTAATTAGTGCATGTCTATAAAAGGTCAATGAGTTTCTGGACTCCTGACAGACCCTTGCATCTATTATCCAGTGCTGCACTGACGTTTCTGGATTCTGAGTCATGGGGAAAGCAAAAAAATTGTCAAAGGATCTGTGGGAAAAGGTAGTTGAACTGTATAAAACAGGAAAGGGATATAAAAAGATATCCAATGAATTGAGAATGCCAATCAGCAGTGTTCAAATGGTTCTGTTGAAACCAAACCATGGTTAGGTAGACCAACTAAAATTTCAGCCACAACTGCAAGATAAATTGTTCGGGATGCAAAGGAAAACCCACAAATAACTTCAGGACTCTCAGAAAACATGTGGTGTGGTTGTTTCAAGATGCACAATAAGGAGGCATGTGAAGAAAGATGGATTGCATGGTCGAGTCGCCAGAAGAAAGTGCTCTGGTCCTAAAGTGGGAAATCCTTCTGGTCCTTAAGTGGTTAAATGAATCGTTTTTTCAGGAGCATTGATTTTAATAATGCTTAAAGTGAAACAATAAAAATTAAATATTCCTTTAAATAATGTGCCTGGGGGGTCCCCTTAGTCTGCCTGTAAAATGGCACACCTCTGTGATGTTTAGAACAGTGCCAGAGCAAAATGACTATTGTAAAGGGAAAAACATCATTTAAAACCACTCGCAGCTGTAATGTATTGCTGGCTCCTGCCAATAATGAAAAAAAAACACTGAAAAAAATTGCGTAGAGTCCCCCCCCCAGTCCATACCAGGCCCTTCGGGTCTGGTTTGGATTTTAAGGGGAACCCCGTGCCAAAATAAAAAAAATTACATGGGGTTCCCCCTAAAATCCAAAGCAGACCCTTATCTGAGCATGCAACATGGCTGGCCAGGATTGGGGGATGGGACGAGCGAGCACCCCCCCTCCTGAACCAAATCCAGGCTACATGCCCTCAACATGGGGAGTATGGGTGTTTTGATGGAGACAAGAGCCTCTTCCCCACAACCCTGGGCTGTGGTTGTGGGGGTCTGCGGGAGGGGGGCTTATCAGAATCTGGAAGCCCCCTTTAATAAGGGGGCCCCCAGATCCCGGCCCTCCCTATGTGAATTAGTATTGGGTACATCGTACCCCTACTAATTCACCAAAAAGTGTCAAAAAAGAAAAAACCATAGGAGACAAATAGGGACAAGTTCTTTATTAATAAATTAAAAGAATAAATAAGTGTCCCCCGTTGTAATCCAACGTCAGTCACAGCATGCGACGGACCCGGAAAAAAACCAAAAAACAAAACAGTTCCTCCTCCATAGGTGGGCTCCCGCCGTCTGCACGCTCTTTGCTTTGACGGTTTATTTATATGGAAGGGTAGGGCCACACAGTGACGTAAGCGCTTAACCCTCCCCCTCTGATGTCACATGATGTCAGAAGGGGCAGGATCACTTGCTAACATCACCGGGTGGCCCCGTCCTGCCATATAAATAAACTGTCAAAGCAAAAAGCGTGCAGACGGCGGGAGCCCTCCCAACGTCTGCGCGTAATGCGTTATGGGGCGCTCCGCATCGGCAAAGTCGCTGCGAATGTCCCATAATGTTCTAAATTTGATGAACGGGTGAATGTACGATGTTCGAGTCAAACTTATGTTCGACTCGAACCACAGCCTATCCCTATTTATGATATAGCACAGACACAGGGGAACTTCTTGTTCTAATACAGAGGGGATGGGGGCTTTTCATGTTAAGTATGAGAGCAGCAGGAGTGAGGCTGACATGAGCAGACACTCAGAGAGGGAAGGGGAAAGAGAGCATAGGAGACACAGAGCAGGGCTGCAGGTGATGGAGGCACGTACTGACTCCGGTGTCACAGTTCTGTAGCCATGATATTTCGGAGTCAGCATATAGGGGGAAGGCAGAACCAGGCAGGATCAGACAGGTATTACAGGTGACACAGGGCCAAATGACACAGCACAAGCACTGTGCTGTATAACATGCTTTAAGGGAACAGGATCTGTTTTGTTTTTTTGGGGTTAACAAAGGCTTTAAATATTATCTCACTAGAGCACATGCATGAGAAATCTCCAGATACCTGTGAGGGGGCCCCAAGGTTTTGACATCCTAGGGGCCTCCACAGGACTTAATCCAGCACTGTTTAAAGGCAGCTGAACCAGTTTGCCTTTTTTATATAAAAGTCAGACTCCATGGAATTTACTGGACATTCACATCTTCAGCACTGTTGCAGCTTTGATAATTGAATGACTAATGTAATTGATTGCCTGCATTTTCTGTTGAATGGAAGTTTAAGACAAAGGATGTCCTTGATGTGTTATATGGAATAAAGTTGAAATTGCAGAAATAATTTTCAATTTTACTATATAGAAATAAATAATAAATTATGTTTCCTAAATTTCTAGACTTCTTTCCCTTCCACAAGCAGTAGCTGGCAACACCACCAAAAAATAGCAGCTTCTCTGTAAATGAAGCCTGCAAACAGTGTTTGTAGACTTCAATTATAAATATAGTGTAGCAATATTATTGTTATAAAGAATATAGGTTTGTTTTGTATGTGCAGATTAACCACTTCCCGACCAGCGCCAGGCGGCGGTCGGGTTTGAGCGGCTCTCCCGGGACAAAGCCTGCACCTGCAGGCTATATCCCGGTATCATTTTTTAGAGCTGGCGGTCGGCTATCCAGGGGTAAGGACCGATCCGGCTTGGGAGCCGCTCGGTCGTTACCCCAGGGGGCTGGAGGGGACAGCCCCCTCCCGCCGCCTTCCGCCGCTCTTCTCCGGCCTCCCGTCCCACCGGGAGACTGGAGCGACGATCCGGCGCGTCCGCCGGCTGGAAGGAGACCTGATAGAAGCCGTAATCGGCTCCGATCGGGTCTCCTTCGGCAAATTCCGGAAGCGACATCACAACGTCACTTCCGGTTTACTCGGCGGCTAACGGCGCCAATTTTAAAAAAGTGCCAGTATTCAGAATCGCCGTTTTTGGCAATCTGAATACTGTGAAGTGCAAAGGAGGGATGGGGGGTCTTTTAGACCCCCCGGCCCTCCAAATAGAGTACCTGTCACCACCTATTACTATCACAAGGGATGTTTACATTCCTTGTGATAGCAATAAAAGTGATCCAATTTTTTTTTTAAAGGAACAGTGCTAAAAATAAATAAAATTAAAAAAAAAGATTTAAATCGCCACCGTCCCCGCGAGCTCGCGCAGCAAAGAAAATGCATACATAAGTCGTGCCCACATATGAAAACGGTGTTCAAACCACACATGTGAGGTATCGCCGCGTTCGCCAGAGTGTGAGCAATAATTCTTGCTAAAGACTTCCTCTGTAACTCTAACCTGGTAACCGTTAAAAATTTTTAAAGCGTCGCCTATGGAACTTTTTAAATACCGGACTTTGTCGCCATTCCGCGAGTGCGTGCAATTTTCAACCGTGTCATGTATGGTATCTATTTATTCGGCGTAACATCCTCTTTTGCATTATGCAAAAAAATTGGGCTAACTTTACTGTTGTCTTATTTTTTAACTCAAAAAAGTAAAATTGTTCCAAAAAAATGGAGCTTGAAAGACCGCTGCGCAAATACTGTGTGACAAAAAGTATTGAAACAATCGCCATTTTATTCTCTAGGGTGTTTGAAAAAAATATATATAATGTTTGGGGGTTCTAAGTAATTCTCTAGCAAAAAAAAAATGTTTTTAGCTTGTGACCACCAAATGTAAAAAAGTGGCCAGGTAGGTAAGGAGTGTTTGTTCATCTTTATGAAATTGCCTAGTTAAGGCAGCCATACAAGTGATTATTTTTTTTAATTGTTCCTATTCTTCCTATTTAAACTTTTACCCTAACTAGCTACAATTGACCCCCTCCTCCCCATCTCCTACATAGCTATTCTTTTTAGTGACTTTTTTTACCATTTACTTTTATTCACGTGTGTATTGCCATAACAAAATGTTAAATATTTGTGTTTAATTTATTTGTGAATAACTTCAGATTGCTTTGTCCTAGAAATATAGTTTTAATGTCATTATAAATGAGACAATTTACATAATAAAACCATTTTCTTGTTCTCTACAGTAACATTACTTTAGGAAAAATACCAGTCAAGCTAGTAATAAAGAAAAAATGTTATGTTTGTAAAATATTTTGTATTTGTAAAATATTATGAGTATAGAGATTTTATTTGAGCAAAAATGCTTGAGACATTATAATTATGTTTTCATTATGCTAAAACCATTTTGTATTCACATATGGGTTGTTTTGTTTCTAAGGGCTTGGCAAAGAAAGGTGTTGCAAAGTAAAGGTTAACACATAAACATACACAGTAATAACTTTAAATGTATACCTCCTTGCATTAATGTAATAAACTAGATTCCCTGTTATTAGCAATGGAAGTTCAAAAAACTTGACCTTTGCAGAATGTCTTAAATTTACTCTTTTGTTTAGTAGCTGGCAGAGTTCTCAAGACAGCAGTGGGCTCAGACACAAGTGCATAGGCCAAGCTAAGAAGGGACCATTTATCTAACCACAGTAGCCCTTTGTCTTCTATAAATTGTCATTGGCAGTTTGGTCAGGTGCTCAAATTTATTGGCATTGGACACTGTACCATTCTACAAGAGGAAAATGAAAGAAACCTTGACAGGGATAAAAAGGAAAGATATACAGTGATACCACCATATCTCAGCTTCAGAATCAGCAGGAAAACTAGATAAGGCTTTTAGTTTAAATGTTTATCATCTGGGGGACCATTAAGTTAAAGTTATCCTACTTGAAATTTATACCCGTGGTAAAAAAAAAAAAAACAACTGTGTGAAAAAGCAAACAACTGAATTATACCTTTATGTAGTTTGTTTTCCTATATTAAAACTGACCAATAATTATGAGCCGAACTTGTCCGAGTTTGGTTTAGCAGGGTATAGCAAACATGTTTACGTTTGGATGCCAAATCCCTTTAAAGTCAATAGTAACTAAATGTTAAAAAAAAAAAATGTTCTGGCTATTTTCTAGGCTAATAGGCCTGTAAAGTGGCACATTTGTGTCATATACACAACTTACTATAGCAAAACTGACCTGATATAGTTGTTAATGGGGAGCATCCACACAGTAAAAAAGCTGCATGGGCCCTTCAGAACCCTATGAAAATAGATGTGGCATGAGGTCTTATTCAAATTCTATACCAGACCCTTTGGGTATGGTATTGATTTTAAGGGGGAACCCTACGCAAAAATCAAGAAAAAAGCACAAGTACCCCTCACATAAAACTATACCAGACCCTTATCCAAGCACACATCCTGTCAGATCAAGAAATAGGGGAATGAGAGCGCACCTCCCATATTCCTCTTGAACCATGCCAGGCCACATGCTCTAAACATGGGGGCATAGCTTTTCCAGGGGTAAACCCCTTAGAAAAGGGGTTTCATGTTAATGAGGACAAACACCTCTTCCCAACAACCCTGGCCTGGTGGTTGTTGGAGTCTGTGAGTGGGGGTTTATTGGAATCTGGAAGCCCCCTATGATCACTTGCCAATCATGCTATAGCCGAAAGACAACTACAGCATGGCCATCCAGTTCTGAGAGGGCGTCAATCCCAAAACTGCACTCCCCGAGCACCTCCAGCTGGTCACATGTAAACAGACTTGCTGGTTATCTGCAAACCTTTTCTCCCACGCTGTGTCTGTGGGAGGAAAGGAGAGCTTTTAACCGGCAAGCCTATCAGCACATTGTTTACATTGTTAATAAGGGCACTGATCATCCATACCCTGATTATCAGTGCAGCCCCATCTGTGCCAATCAGTGTCCATCAGTGCAGCCTATCAGTGCCCATGAGTGCAGACTATCAGCGCCCATCAGTGTCGCCTATCAGTGTCTCCTCATCAGTGCCGCCTATCAATGCCTCCTCATCAGTGCAAATCAGTGCCGCATATCAGTGTCCATCAGTGCCACCTATCAGTGCTCATAAATTCTGCCTCATTAGTGCCGCCTCATCAGTGCCCATCAGTGCAGCCTCTTCATAAAAATCTAATTTTGGTACAGTGTTGCATGACCGTGCAATTGTCATTAAAAGTGAAGCACTGAAAGCTGAAAATTGGCCTGGTCAGAAAGGGGGTAAAAGGGTAAAAGTAAATAGTAAAAAAGAATCCCACAATGTACATCTACCATCAGTGGCATAGTCCAGCGATGTAGATCCACATCAATCATGATGTATGGCACCTGGTGACCCCCCCCAAAAAAAGTTGCACACTGACACACGTCCTGACCTGTCGCATCACTCTCGCTGAATAACAGGTCTGCCAAATGACAGCTGTTATATACAAAGGAACAGGGTCTCCCAGATGATGTTATTGACCATAGGTCAATGTCAGGGTCATGTGTAGAGGGTTATTTACTGTCAGAGAGGTATGGGTGTGGGATTGTCTTTCACAAGTAGTGGTATTAGCAGGGAGAGTTAATAGTTTAAAAAATGATTCAATGGGCATCTTAACGATTAAAACATACAGGGATATGGGATTTACTATTGAAATAAACATACACACACACACACCACAGGTTGAACGGAATCGACTGGTGTCTTTATTCAACCTTACCGACTATGTAACTATCTATGTCACCAGGACCTGCACTTTAATGTCAGGAAGGATGGCATCCTGTGCATACGCACAGGCTAATTCATATTCCTTACATGCACATAGGAAATGTGCACTTGGTCATTCACGCGCACATCTGTTGCCTGCATTAGCGCCAAGCGAGCTATTTAAACTGAGGCTGTGCTATGCTTCAGTGTTCTCGTGCATATCTGCAACATGTTACTCTGCATCTGGCTACTGTTACTGACCCGGCTTCTCTTGATTTTTTTTTTGTAATTGTATTTTTTTATTAAGAAAAGTCACGTTACATAACATGTGTTGTGGAACATTTGATATGACTGAATATCAATAAAGCATATACTTCTAGACAGCTTGGTATACACAATTTGTCAAGATGTATGTTATAGTTCCATTTTTTACATTTTAACATATTTGGATATAAAAGGAAAAGTGAAATTAACATGAAGAGAAAAAGGCACTTGTAACAGGATGAATATAGGAGGTGGAAGATTAGAGAGTGAGGATAAGAAGAAATGGGCAATGTATATCATCTTGCAGACTTATTTAGCAGTTAACTTCATGTAGTAGAACTATGGCACACTTGGTTTATACGACAGTGATGCATAAAGAAGAAGAGCGGTTCGTACAACCTTGTAGAATTAGTTTTGCTTATCGAGTTTATCTAACTCAAATTGATCCCAGGGGTCCCATATCTTATAGAATCTCAAAACCTCATCATGTATAGTAGCTGTCATATACTCCATTCTACGAATATCCCTTATATTCTGTAGGAGTTGTTGCTTAGAGGGAGGTGTTGCACTCAACCAGAGTGCCGGTATGCTTCCCTTAGCATCTAAGAATATGTAAGAAATCAATTTGTTTGTGAATTTGTTCTCTCCCTCATACGGCAAGCCAAGGAGGCAGTGTAGAGGGTCCAGGGGTATCTCCCTCCCCACCACTTGTTGGAGAAGAGAAACCGCCACCTCCCAAAAGGGGGTAATTCGCCCACATTGCCAGAAAATGTGAAATAGAGTCCCCTTCTCCCCTCCACATCTTCAGCAAATTGGGGACAGAGAGGGGTCATAATGGTGCACAACATCAGGGGTTCTGTACCAAAACATTAGCACCTTAAGGGCTGTCTCCTTCTGAGCTACATATCTAGATACTTTGTTTGAGGCAGACCATATCTTACTCCAGGTAGGAAGAGATATAGGTTCCTGTATAATAGAGGACCATTTCTTCATGTAATAATGCATATCCTCTGTTATCGGGATGGTATCTTGGAGAATTTTGTAGATCAATGAGGTAAGATGCGGCTGGGTGGGTCCCTGGGCACATAGTTACTCAAATGACGTGGGTTTAGACAGGGTTAATGTGGGAGCAATTGTAGAGATAAAATGTTTCATTTGCAGACATGAGTACAGCAAATTTTGTTACAAACTTTTGTAAGTCAGAGAAGGTAAGTAGTTTACGGGTCACTGGGTGAACCAGGTGGCGGAGCTGAAATATTGTGGCCTGGGACCATGGCTCCATACTTTTATGGGGCAAGCTATCAGGTATTTGAGGATTATATAACATATTTGACAGAGGCGTAGAGGATGATGTGAGAAAGAATTTCTCCCTGCACTGCTTCCATATCTTCAGTGTAAATCGCATGGGAGCAGTGCAGTGGTCTAGAAGTTTAGGGTCACGGTATGAGGACGGTGTCCACACAAGAGCTCAAGGATGCGTTGGGTGGATGGACCCCGTCTCTATCTCAGTCCATCTGTTCGGTGCCTTTAGAGCAGTCCAAGAGGCTATCGTCCTTAAGTGGGAAGCTAGTAATATTTCAGAATGTCTGGGGCCCCTAATCCTCCTCTGTTTTTGGGGCTGAATATCACTGAACTAGCCATGCAGTGGGCCCTCTCTTTCCATATAAATTGCAAAAATGTACTCCTAAGCCACTTGAGCTGGGATGTAGGGATCTGAACAGGGAGCGTATCAAAATATTACAGCAATTTCGGCATAATGGACATCTTTAAAACATTTATCCTCCCTAACCATGATATAGGATAGGAACTCCAGCTTCTCATCATCTCATTGTTTTTGATGAACAGGGGAGTATAGTTTGCCTGGTATAGGGAAGCGTATGTCTTTGTTATTTGTATTCCTAGGTATTTCAGGGACTGAGAACACCATCTATATTGATAAGTGTTCTGGAGCGCAGCTAAGTCTCCTGGATTAATGTGAAGGGGAAGGGCTTCCGTTTTGGTCGTATTGATGAGGGCAATGAGTAGATGTTCCATTGGGATCATTTAAGAAATACGGAAATGTATGAAAGGGGCGTGGGTTGAGTCTAGCTGCTAGTATTTTGTGGGTTTGTTTGCATATTCAAAACATTTTTGTTTTGCCCACATTAAGGACTTATCTACCTTAGACATGGCTAATGTTTTCAACTGATTGCGTATAGAAGTCACCTCCCTGAGACGGGTGAAGCTATGAGTTTCCTTTCAGCTCCCTTTAATCTGGTCGATAACTCCCTTCTCTGGGCAGCTGCATCTTTTTTCAACCTAGAGCCCTCTGCTATACATTGACCCCTGAAATAGGCCTTATGAGCCTCCCATAGGGTGGAGACCTCCGACACAGATCCTTCATTAATTTGGAAAAATTCCATCAAAGACTTGGTCAATTTATCCTTGATATCTAAGCGACCAAAGAGCGACTCGTTTAAATGCCAGTGGCACTTTTTGGAATAAATCTGGGTCAGCATCAGATCCAAAAAAATCGGAGCATGATCTGACCATGATATTTGGCCAATCTCGGATGTTACAACATTGCTCAAAAGAAGGGGCGATACAAAAAAGTAATCCAATCTGGAGAACATTTTATGTGCTTCCC
>BLSH010078506.1:358921-372566 GCA_018402905.1 Glandirana rugosa | reverse complement strand
TATGTGGGGGGGGAAAAGAAGGAAAATTGTCTACCAGTTGGGTGCTTAATTCTCCACATATCGTAAAGACTTTGTTCTCTGATAATCCTTCGAAAGGATTTGGCCAGTGAGTGCGTTTGAGGGGGTGGACCTAGTTGAGTCAGAGATCTCCTGTCCCTGGAACCTAGAGCCCTCTGCTATACATTGACCCCTGAAATAGGCCTTATGAGCCTCCCATAGGGTGGAGACCTCCGACACAGATCCTTCATTAATTTGGAAAAATTCCATCAAAGACTTGGTCAATTTATCCTTGATATCTAAGCGACCAAAGAGCGACTCGTTTAAATGCCAGTGGCACTTTTTGGAATAAATCTGGGTCAGCATCAGATCCAAAAAAATCGGAGCATGATCTGACCATGATATTTGGCCAATCTCGGATGTTACAACATTGCTCAAAAGAAGGGGCGATACAAAAAAGTAATCCAATCTGGAGAACATTTTATGTGGGGGGGGGGGAAGAAGGAACATTGTCTACCAGTTGGGTGCTTAATTCTCCACGTATCGTAAAGACTTTGTTCTCTGATAATCCTTCGAAAGGATTTGGCCAGTGAGTGCGTTTGAGGGGGTGGACCTAGTTGAGTCAGAGATCTCCTGTCCCTGGAAGGGGAAAAAAACGCATTAAAGTCCCCGCCCACTATCTTCAAAGGGTTAGTGAAACGTTTCAGTATTTTAAACACTTTAGAGAAAAACTTCACCTGCCCCGTGTTAGGGACATAAATATTCATCAGCGTGAATGAGGCGGATGCAATCCCACAGTCCAGGATGACGAATTTGCCCTGAGGATCCAAGGAAGATGAATGGATCCTTATAGGACACGATCGTTTAATCAATATAGCCACCCCTGCCTTACGCGAGGCGTCTGATGCCAAATAGGATACTGGAAATTGTTTCGAGGCAAATTTAAGGGAGTCTCCAGATTTGAAATGCGTCTCCTGGGTTAGGATCACATTCGCCCCAGAAGACCTAAATTCCTTTAGTGCCAGCCATCTTTTCCTAATGGAATTTAGGCCTTTGACATTATATGAGGCAATCCTCAGTGCCATATTTGCATATCACTGTTAAGCCAATGTAACATTTTATAACAACGGGGAGATTCCCCCTTAGTGTGCACCATCCACCTATAAAACAAGTCTACAGTCAAATGTTCATAAAGAAAAACCATTAATAGCAAGGTTATAGATGTCATAGTTAGCGGAACAATTAGAGGCCTTCCAGGCCTAAAACCAATATAAAAAAGAAAAAAGAACCATAGAAAAAAGAAAAAATCAAGTAACATCTGGTGTAATTTTGAGGACCTTAGTCCTAGACCTGAGTAGCGGCAGCCCCTCAGGACACCTGGGCCGCAGCCACTGGGTGGGGGCACATGACGAGTCTGGCGAGGGGGGGTTCCACGGAGATACCGCTCCCACTCTCAACTCAGTGGATAAACAAACATTGTGTTCTTTCTGAAGAAGATGGGGTGGGCAAAATCCCTTTAGTCTGGAGAAAAAAAAGAATAATTTGTGTAGAGAACTCTAATAGTACTTTCAACTTGGGCCAGAGGCCAACAGTGAGCAACGAGTGGAGAGCTAAGCTCCCCGGCCGGGAACCACCGCAGACTGGCCACGTGGAAAAGAGAAAAGACCAAACACCCCAAGTTATCTCGGTCCCCTTCAGGTTGGTGGTCTGTTATTTTGAGAGCATTGAGGAGTGGAGGAGTAGGTTCTTCTTCCCCTGCCCAGTACTGGGGTCCATATCCTGGACGGCAGTTTCAAAGCCCACGGGGTGGTAGGCAGTGGTTGGTTCTCCTCAACTGGCATTGGTGGCAGACCCAATGCTTTTATGAAGGCATCACCCTCCTGGATATCTCGCATGACCTACTGAATTCCCTCCTTCATGACGCTAAGGCGAAAAGGAAACCCCCAGTAATAAGGGACTTTGTGTGATTGCAAATGCAGGGTTATTGGTCTCAGAGAGCGTCTTTTTGCAAGTGTTATGGGGGAGAGGTCGCTGTATATTTGGATTCTGTCTCCTTTGTAATCAATCTGGGAACGGTTGCGGATGGCTTGGGTGAGGGCTTCTTTGCTCTCATAGTAGTGGAATCTCACCACGATATCCCTTGGCCTCGCCCCTGCTGGGGGTTTGGGGGCCAGGGATCGGTGTGCTCTGTCCAAGCGCCAATCGATATCTACTACATCAGGTGCTATAGCATTAAATAGGCCCAGTAGATATGGCCTGATGTTCTTGTCACTTTTGTTTTCTGAGACTCCTCTGACCCGCAGGTTCTGGCCTCTTTCCCTGTTCTCCAGGTCCTCTTGATGTAGTTGGAGCTGAGATACTGTAAGTTTTAGTGCTGCATTTTCCTCCTCCAAAGCCTAGAGATAGCTAGTCATTTCATCAAACTTGTTCTCTAGTGCATCTGTGCGTTCTCCTATTTGGTCTAGTTCCCCCCTCAGGTCCTGAGACAGTTTATTAATTTCTTGTGCTATGCTGTGGGTAATATTATGTAATAAAGCTTGCAATTTGTCATCCAGTACCTAAGGGGTTAGTACAACAGGGCGTTGAGACTGAGGAGGGGATTGGCGGTTTACATCCTCTAGCTCCGTGCTGTGTTCCTGCTTGGGCCGGGCCGAGTGGCATACTCGAGGCCGGAGATTCAGGCCTAGTAAGGAAGCGCTCCATTCCCGGACCAGGCCGCGGCTCTGACCTTAAGCGGGGAGGGGGGTTTGGTCCCCTATCTTCACCATCAGGTGCTGTGAGGTGTGGGCAGGTAATCCACTTACCCCTGGGTCGGTTCAGCTGCAATCGTATCGTTACAGGGGCTGATGAGAGCGGGATCAGTGATGAGCTCCCCTACAGTGCGTCTGCCATCGTCGAGAGCCGCGCATGCTTCTCTTGATTACTCCTGAACTCCACCTGCACCGGCTCCTTCACATGCACCGACAGTGACCTGCCTCTGACCATGCTTCCGCCTGTGCCCCTTGCTGCTGCTCCACAAATCTTTTACTGATTTTGTATCCTGACTTTGCTCCTGCCTATGCACCTGCACCTGATCCGTCTGTCTGTGTATGACCCGGTTTGTCTGACTCTGCCTCTGTCCCCATCACTGCTGGACTGCCTGATGTGAGCCTGTGTCTGTTGTTCTCTGGCATCTGCTACCATCCAGCCTGCTCCTGTTTCCTGCTCAGTGGTGTCCAGCCGGCACTCCTGCTCTGCTGTGGTCTCCTGACGGTCTTCCCCTGTTTGATCCAGAGAGTCCGTCCAGCCCTGCTGCTAACAACACCAACAGGCACTCGTGCCACTCTGTACTCCTGCGCCTCCTGCCCACTCCATCAGGGGCCCTGAGTCAGAGGTGTAGGATAGTTCTTCCTCATCATGTCAGGCTCTTTTACCAGGTATGTGACATTACATGAAAATGAAGCACCAGGACTGAATATGTGTCAGCAGGTTTTTTTTCCTTTCGCTGGGTCTATGGGCATTGGGCATCATGATTCATGTGAATCTATATTGCTGGATAACCTGATTGATGATGGATATACATAATGAGACCTTTTTTTAAATGAAAGAACTTGTTGAAAACTGTGTTTGTGTTTTTTTTGCTGTTTACATTTTTTTGGTTGAGTAGGGGTACTATGTGTATCTTTCTTATTTACATTGTGGGGCCCCTTATTGTTAAAGCCTTCCCTCACAGACCTCTGGCTGCAGATGCATGCTTATCCCCTCTCCCTTTCTTGGCTCACCAGGCGGTATGCCCAGATAAAGTTCTGGTGCGGATTTTTAGGGGGGACCCCAAGCTTGTTTCTCTTTATTTTGTGCATGGGGTTCACCTTAAAATTCATACCAGACCTGAATGGCATAGTATGAATTATGAGGGAACCCCCACACCATTTTGTTTTCAACTATCCCTACTCCTTTGCTTACAAATCTGGGGATTCCCTAACATGCCAGTGAATGGGGTCTGTGACATCATTAGTTGTTTAGGACCGGTGCCTTCATATATACAGTTGTGCTCATACGTTTACTTAACCTGGCACAATTTATGATTTCTTGGCCATTTTTCAGAGAATAAGTATGAGACACAAAAACATTTCTTTCACTGATGGTTAGTGTTTAACTGAAGCCATTTATTATAAATCAACTGTGTTTACTGTGGTGATTTTGGCCTGATAACATGCACACAAGTTGACACAACAAGGTTTGGATGGCTATTAAAGGTAACCATCCTCGCCTGTGATCTGTTTGCTTGTAATTAGTGTGTGTGTTTAAAAGGTCAATGAGTTTCTGGACTCCTGACAGACCCTTGCTTCTTTCATCCAGTGTCACACTGACATTTCTGGATTCTGAGTCATGGGGAAAGCAAAAGAATTGTCAAAGGATCTGCAGGAAAAGGTTGTTCAACTGTATAAAACAGGAAAGAGATATAAAAAGATATCCAAGGAATTGAGAATGTCAGTCAGCAGTGTTCAAACTCTAATCAAGAAGTGGAAAATGAGGGGTTCTGTTGAAACTAAACCACGGTCAGGTAGACCAACTGAATTTTCAGCCACAACTGGGCTTTTTGCCAAGAAGAATGGACAGCTTTACCATCTAAGAAGATAAAGAGCCTCATCCACAAATGCCACAAAAGACTTCAAGCTGTCATTGATGTTAAAGGGGTCAACACACAGTATTAAGTTACATTTTGGTCTCAGCACTCCAAATGACTTAGTGCCAGAAGGTTTGAGGCTTGTCTCTGTGCTGTTTGGCGTATTCTAAGCAGGATACTTTGTGGCATTTGTGTAGTAATGGCTTTCTTCTGGCGACTCAACCATGAAGCCCATCTTTCTTCAAGTGCATCTTGAAACAGCCACACCACATGTTTTAAGAGAGTCTTGTATTTCACCTGAAGTTGTTTGTGGGTTTTTCTTTGCATCCCGAACAATTTTCCTGGCAGTTGTGGCTGAAATTTTAGTTGGTCTACCTGACCGTGGTTTGGTTTCAACAGAACCCCTCATTTTCCACTTCTTTTTTTTATCTCAATAGTTTTTATTGAAAAAAATGTAAAAGTAAAGACTTGTAGATAGATCAAGTATACATCCATGTGCATTTAACGTTTACCGTTCCGGTATTATTATTTATCGTTCAGGTAGCACAGTAGTGGATACTAGTAGTTAGTTACATGTGAGGGACTAATAGAGTATAAGGGGGTTACCCTTGTTTGAATCTTAGGGGTCCCCCAATTGTGCCTCCAGACCACCCGGTCACCTCCTAGGGGTACTAACTGTGACCGGGTAGGGGCACAACCAATATCGCCCCAATGTGAATTGTGCTACTATCTTGGGTATGACATATGATAAGGTAAAAATATAACAGTAATGAGATTAACAATAATGGTTAATAGCAGAACTGAAGAAACGGAAGATGGTAAAGCAAAGGCTGTTGCATTTCTAGTACATCCAGACCTAGAGCTCATTCAAATGTACAGTATATTGTAAATCATATCATAGATTTGCAGAACGCCATTGGACCCACGGTTCCCATTTCTGGGAAGTGCGGTCTGTTGTGCCTAGGCTGTTAGCCATTATTTGTTCATAGGAGCAGTGTAAGTTGGTCGTCTCTATGACTTCCTGCAGTGTGGGAGAGATATGGCTTTTCTACCTCCTGGTTATATTAAGTTTGGCTTCTAGTAAAATATTGATTATGGTGTGTCGAAACCTTGTTGGGTATTCCCCTATGTCTAGGACAGAAGTACCAGGAGGGACAGTGGTTGGATTGGAATATGTGTCACTTGTGAAATTAATTTTAATACTGTATCCCAATAGGGTCTCAAAGTTGCACAATGCCATTATGTATGGAATAGGTCACCTCTTTGGCCACAGTTTCTCAAGCATTGGGAGGATCATTCCGGGTAAAAGTGGGCTATTTTTTTCGGGGTCATGTACCATCTTTATGTTGTTTTTAGTGTCAGTATCCAGAGAGTGGAACTACGGGTAGCTGAATAGGTGTTTTAAAGTGCTGATGTCCACTGTTGTGTTGTAAATGTTTTGTCTAGGTCTGATTCCAAATCTATATGAGCTGGTAGTTTGTATGGGATGTTTTTTTGATGGAGAGTATTGTAAAAAAGGGTTATTGCCTTTTGGTTTGGTATTGGAGACTTGTAGTATGCCCATAGTTGTTGAGGTATTTTTATTTCAAATCTTTTTATTAGCATTAATAAGCAATACAGTGGCTTTAATATGATTTACGATTTGGTTGTACAATGGAGTATGTCATGTACACATTTCACATTTAGCAGTTGAAGAAACAGACAGCAATGAGTATCAAGGAATATCAGAATATCCAGCAGCTGAGTTTGTTTAGACCTACTACCGACCCGGAAACCCCTAATGGGATCCTGCTGTATCCAGGAATAAGGTGAGTAGTTTGTTCGTGGATTTATTAAAAGTATTGTTTCCGCAGTGTATAAATCACATTTCGCTATGGTTGACACTCCAGTAGTTGAACTAACAAAGGCTAATTACTAACTGATTGATTTTGTTGAGGGGTTTTTAGAGGCCATGTGTTGAACAAAGAAATGCAATGTTTTATGCGGAGATGGGAGAAGAGGCCTGAAGTGGGTTGGGATTCCTTTTGGAGAGCAGCGAATGGTTTGGGTGTGTTGGTATTACCTTCAAAGAGATTGTTTACATATGAAATTTCTTTTTTTTTGCCATTGAGCTAATGGTATGCAGTCCATAATATGGTAGAGGGATAGTAGTTGGATTTTGATAGGGCAAGCATTTGGAATCTCTTGGGATTCTTGAAGTAGAGCTTTCCATATTTTTACCGACGTTAGCATTGCTGGTGGAATATGCAAAGGGATTTGGGTCCCAGCAGGGTACTGAGTAACCAGTTAGTCAGTGAACGGCCTGGGATATATGTGGCCTCTATTTTGCCCCAGATGGTTTTAGGAGAGGGTTGGAACCAGTCTTTTAGATACGATAGTATTGATGACTTGCAGTAATCAAAAAAGTCTATATAACCTGCTCCTGCCATCATTCTTTGTTTAATTGGGTTTCTGTGGGCGGTTTGGGTTTTTTTCCCTGCCCATACATATTTGGAAAGTATAGATTGTAGGGATTTGAAGTAGGAGCTTGAAATAGGGATTTGTAGCGTTCCAAAAAGATATAAGAGTTGAGGTAAAGGTAGCATTTTAACAGCCACTAGTCTCCCCATCCATGAAAATTCAAACTTGGACAGATTGGTTAGTTCTGATTGCAGCCTTGTTTGGAAGGGAATGTAGTTAATTTGGAAAAGCTTTTTGGTCGATTTGGCTAGGTGTATGCCTAGGTAGGGTATGACAATTTCTGCTCAAGTGTATGGGTATTGTAGTAGTATACGAATAGTTGCGTCTATGTTTAGATCTAGTATGGAGGATTTAGATTCATTTAGTTTGTAATAAGAGGTTTCGCTGAACCAGGATAACATTTTTTGTACTTCCGGGAGTGAGGATGTGGGGTTAGTGAGTATCAAGATTACATTGTCAGCAAATAAATGTATTTTGTGTTCATTGGACGCAATATTTAAACCTGTGATATTATTGTTTGGTCTGATGTGTTCGGCCAGCGACTCCATAATAAGATTGAAAATCAAAGGTGACAAGGGACAACCTTGCCTAGTGCCGTTCGATATTTGAAAGGGGGTTGATAATGCTGCAGACGTATACACTTTTGCAGATGGCGTTCAATAGAGGGCCATGATTGCTTTAAGAAATTGGCCTCTGAATCCAAATTTTGTTAGTACCAAGGAGAGATATGTCCAATTGACTCTATCAAATGCCTTCTCTGCGTCCAAAGAGAGGAGCAGAGATGGCGTTCCTGTAGTCTCAGCTCCTTCCGGTCCCAGGAATTGCGTCACACTATACGCGGCTGATCAGATCAGTCGTCACAGGTCTAGGGGGTCCCTTGTCCTGTGTCGGTCCATTCGTCCTTCCGTTCGGTCCAGGGAGAGGTGAACCTCGGTGGGGTCACCCAGGAGGAGATACCAGATAGGCCAAATCCACGTCAGGGATATAAAAAGAAGAGAAAACTCACCATCGCGTAAAAAAACCTCAGTTAAGAGGGACAGATTTTATTGAAGATAAATCCACCAGTTGCATATATAACACCATATTGATTATTCTGTCCCCGGGGTGATCCTTAGATTTCTTGGTAGCTCCTTTAGTTGCACATGGTATCTCTGTCTATTGCAAGCCTTGTGACCAACATTTGTCTCGCATATTTGTAAATGCTATTTCTAGGCTATACCTATACATTGTGGGGCGTGGGTGTCTTTTTAAGCACATAATACTGGCACCTCAGTTTATTAGGTTTTATTGTATTTGCCTGTTTGCTATGATTGATTGAGTCCGACAATTTCCTAGATCTTGAGGGGGTGAATTGGTTTGACTACCTTGACTGTTTGCCTTCCCCCTCTCTTCCCCCTCTCTTCTGGATTACATACTTTAAATATGTGCCTATTGTTTAATAATATTAAGTGTATACTTTTAAGTCCCTTGGTATTGATATTGACGTTACGTCTTAATGTCCTCTAATTTTCCTCAATGGATACTTATTCACTTATTTTGCTATCACGGATCCGCCAAAACCCCCCCCCCCCTCTTTTCTAGTTTCATTTTCGCCTGACGTTTATGTCTTTTCCATGAACTAGTATCTCCCTATAATAGTCAAGGCGGTTAAATACACATTGTTTTGCACATCTTAGTTCACCATAGTTCATGACTATAGGCTGTTTTCTCCCTAACCAGATGAGCGTCATTGGAACGCAAGCCGGCGTTCGTCGCACCACTTCCGGTGACATCATTTCCTGCTCTAATCACGTCCATCACGTCACTTCTGCCTGACTTTCCTGAACCGGAAGAGCGTCATTGGAACGCAAGCCGGTGGCAGTCGTATTATTTCCTGCTCTAATCACGTCCGTCACGGCACTTCCGCACGACTGGATTCCTATATTGTCATTTTTCACTTTGTAATCCATTGTGGGTTTCTTCTGTTCTACATTGATCCACTCACGACACGGTAGTTCATTTCTGGGACTTAGAGAACCTTCCCGGAACTGGAAGTGCGTCAATGGAACGCAGACCGGATCACTATAAATAAAGACGGGCCCAATTTCGCTTAGATCCCGCCTCCCCAGGTTGACGAGTGTTTAATCCTTCTTTCACCTCAGATCATTCAGGTTTTAATGTTTATATTAATGCTACAATTGTGTTAGTGACGTGGGAGGAACCGGAAATTGCGTCACTGGAACGCACGCCGGTCCGCCATGACCGGAAGTGCGCTTCCCAAATCAGTTGTTGAAGGAGGCCATAAATGCGCAGCAGCCCCCAGACGATGTCTAATAGGACGAAACGCGTCAGCCGCAGCTGATCCTGGATTGTTGCGTTTGAATTCTTATACTTATTGTTTTTATCTACAAGCTTGTGAACTTTTTATCTTCAATAAAATCTGTCTCTCTGAACTGAGGTTTTTTTACACGATGGAGAGTTTTCTCTTCTTTTTATATCCCTGACGTGGATTTGGCCTATCTGGTATCTCCTCCTGGGTGACCCCACCGAGGTTCACCTCCCCCTGGACCGAACGGAAGGACGAATGGACCGACACAGGACAAGGGACCCCCTGGACCTGTGACGACTGATCTGATCAGCCGCATATAGTGTGACGCGATTCCTGGGACCAGAAGGAGCTGTACCATAACATATATTTTGCCGTATATGTGTCTACCATCTGGTAAGCCTTGAATTCACTAGGGAGTGGATGACCAAGACCCACCTATCCCTTTGTTTCACTTCACCTGTTATGTGTGGATGTCACGTGGAACCAATTATTATCTTTCCATATATTCATGAATTGTTTCTGCATCTGAATATACCTACGACATTTATGAGGGACTTAATATCATCCTTTGGCTTCTGAGCCTGTTTTTCATTATTGGACTTTAAATGCTACCTATTTCACTCTGGACAATTTTATTATTTCCACATTTTGGTTACACAATATGTAATTATTAATCTTAGGACCTTAAAAGGGTTCTACATGTTCCTTTGACTTGTATAGCACAATTTGAATGATTGCTTTGGTTATGTTTAGCTCCCTCTGACAATATGAGGTAGATCACTTTCCTTTCTGACCATATAAGATTAGCGCCATTTATACTCTATTATTCCTGTTTACAAGTATTATAAACAGTTCAAAGATATTTTATCTCCACATCCATGCACTGTTCTCAACTCAGTAGCCTCTGCCTCAGCTATTCCCTCTGAAATTCTTGAAGCAACCATAATTACTCTCCCAAAACCATAGAAAGAGCCCACATCCCCAAAAAACTTTCGCCCAATTTCACTTCTCAACCTGGATTTAAAAATCTACTCTAAACTACTAGCCAACAGATTATCTAATCTACTCCCAACACTCATACACGAGGACCAATTCAGGTTCACAAAAGGGTGTCAGACCTCAGACGCCACTAGGCGATTAATAAACCTAATACTCTATGCAGAGACTACAGGAACGCCATCTCTGCTCCCCTCTTTGGACTCAGAGAAGGCATTTGATAGAGTCAATTGGACATATCTCTCCTTGGTACTAACAAAATTTGGGTTCAAAAGCCAATTCCTTAAGGCAATCATGGCCCTCTATTCAACGCCATCTGCAAAAGTGTATACGTCTGCAGCATTATCAATCCCCTTTCAAATATCAAACGGCACTAGGCAAGGTTGTCCTTTGTCACCTTTGATTTTCAATTTCATTATGGAGCCGCTGGCCGAACACATCAGACCAAACAATAACATCACAGGTTTAAATATTGCGTCCAATGAACACAAAATACATTTATTTGCTGGCGATGTAATCTTGATACTCACTAACCCCACATCCTCACTCCCGGAAGTACAAAAAATGTTATCCTGGTTCAGCGAAACCTCTTATTACAAACTAAATGAATCTAAATCCTCCATACTAGATCTAATCATAGACGCAACTACTCGTATACAAATTGTTTCTGCATCTGAATATACCTACGACATTTATGAGGGACTTAATATCATCATCATCAATTTGGTTTCTGAGCCTGTTTTTCATTATTGGACTTTAAATGCTACCTATTTAACTCTGGACAATTTTATTATTTCCACATTTTGGTTACACAATATGTAATTATTAATCTTAGGACCTTAAAAGGGTTCTACATGGGGGGGCGTGGCCGGCCAGCAGTGAAGACGGACGTGTTTCACTGAGCTCCGCTCTCTCCACGCCGATTAAGGCTGCAAAATAGCGGGCACAAGGGGAGAAAAACAACCGACGACATCTCCAAGTATCAGCAGACACCCGGAGGAATGTCTAAGCGTCGAAAGGAGAACCGTCCACTCCAGCGGCTCACTGATTTCTTCCCGGCGGCTTCGAATGGAGGTAAGAAAGATGGTGCCAACTCCCAGGGAAACCTTCGTTCGCCGCAACAGCCGTTCGTTCCGCGCAACGAACCACATGGCCAACAAGCGGAGATGGACGAATCGTCCCCCCTCCCTCTCCTACCACCAGAAGCCCTACCAAAACTAAGAAATCGAGGGAGGAAGACACTGACTCCCTGGGGACCGGGTACCCACCACCCCAAGCAGTAAGGCTACTCAGACACTCGGGCCCCACGATAGACTCATTCCCGGCCACAGACCAGGCCATAACCGAGGCCACCATGAAAAACATGTTGCTCTCATTGAGAACCACTTTATTCACAGACTTCCATGAGATGATGGCCCCTCTACAAGAAAAGGCCCAGGAACATGAGAATAGATTATCTCATATAGAAACCAAAATGGCCGACCTATACATAGCCCACAACGACCTGATTGATGCTTTTGCTGACCAGGAGTCAGAAGTCCTATGCCTACAAAACAAAATCGCAGACCTCGAGGACCGCTCGAGGAGGAATAATATCAAGTTTAGAGGTATTCCTGAGACCATTCCTCCCAGCGAACTGACTAATTATGTACAGCGCCTCATGAAAGACCTTGTACCCACCCTGTCAGACATAGAGCTCTGCGTGGACAAAGCACATCGCATTCCCAAACCAAGGTTCCTGCCGGACACTGCACCCAGAGATACACTGGCGCGCATACACTACTACCACGCAAAAGAGAGAGTTATGGCAGCCGCAAAAAGTAACCCAGTGGTTCCCGACGAGTTTATTAATGTCTCCCTATATACGGACATTTCCCAACAAACAGCCACAAACAGGAAGAAGCTAGCCCCATTAACCAAGATACTCCGGAATCACTCCATAACCTACAAATGGGGATTTCCCACAAAACTTCTGGTTACTTGGAACGGGAAACTTGTTCCGATGTACAGCCTGGAGAAAGGAATACAACTCCTCAAGCAGTGGAAACTACTCCCCCCGGACGCACAGCCTCCGAGTCCGAACCACCTTGACCGTCTCCCAACGGAATGGTCATAAGATAAGTCTGGAAAAACATACATAAATGGATCCCTTGTGTCATTAACCTATCGCAACACAAAATGGCGTGCGAGAAGTTCCGATGGATGGCCTCTAACTTGTCATATACCCAGTTTGGCATTGAATGCCCAATACAACCTGACTGCTTCCTCCAAACTAGACAGCAGCACTGTTGCTGCTCATTGCCTGCCATTGCCAGGCTTTTTTTATGAGTTTTTATGTTCTCTTTATTGTTGCTCTACTGTATGGTTTTTTTTCTTATGTCTTCCCTTTTCCCTCCCCTCTACCGTCCGGAACCGGGTCAGCCCCCTGGTATATCGAAACCAACGCACCTCAGAAAGATGCCTCTTCATGTGATCTTGTGGATCCCAACTCTGAGACAACACCCCCAGGTATGCTACATTTCCACATGTGTGCATGGATGTTAAAGTTCCCACAAGCTACAGCTTCAAAGGCACCAATGTCCAATTGAAATGCCGTTGAAAATTATGTCTCTGAACACCAAAGGCCTTAATAGCCAATACAAGAGATCAGCATTAATCAAGGAGGCTAACAAACTCAAAGCCCAGATTATGTTTGTCCAAGAATCACACTTTGTGGCCAGCAAATGCCCCCGAGTTAACTTTAAACATTTCCCTCACCTGTTTATGGCAAATGGTCCGAAAAAGGCGTGTGGAGTTTTCATTGCTATCCATGACTCAGTAAACTTTAGCCATATTTGTACAATCCCAGACCCAGCCTTTCACCCTAGTGAACCTTTATGCCCCAAATATGAACCAGCGCAAATTTTTGGAACCCCTATTGAAACTTGTCAAAGACAACCTGCAAGGCACCCCGATTATTGGGGGTCTTTCCATATCAGGGAAAGTCTGGGCACCTTTGTCGCGGTGTGCAGTATATCAAGTATAAGGACTTCTTCCCCTTGTTACCTAACTCACCCGGAGGACAAATGTCACCACCTCAGGTTCCGTCCAACCTATTGACACAATTTCAGAGGGGGTTATTAGCCCCACGGAACGTCCAACAGAAACTGTTCAAAGTTATCCCCAAGGTTTTTAAACGCGACCAAGTATAAACCCCGTATTTCCAAGTGATCCCACTTTCCGACCCAGACCCTAACATGTTTATACCGATTTCAAATGACTCAGTACCTATCGTTACT
>BLSH010078506.1:341859-358911 GCA_018402905.1 Glandirana rugosa | reverse complement strand
GACAGAGCACATCGCATTCCCAAACCAAGGTTCCTGCCGGACACTGCACCCAGAGATACACTGGCGCGCATACACTACTACCACGCAAAAGAGAGAGTTATGGCAGCCGCAAAAAGTAACCCAGTGGTTCCCGACGAGTTTATTAATGTCTCCCTATATACAGACATTTCCCAACAAACAGCCACAAACAGGAAGAAGCTAGCCCCATTAACCAAGATACTCCGGAATCACTCCATAACCTACAAATGGGGATTTCCCACAAAACTTCTGGTTACTTGGAACGGGAAACTTGTTCCGATGTACAGCCTGGAGAAAGGAATACAACTCCTCAAGCAGTGGAAACTACTCCCCCCGGACGCACAGCCTCCGAGTCCGAACCACCTTGACCGTCTCCCAACGGAATGGTCATAAGATAAGTCTGGAAAAACATACATAAACGGATCCCTTGTGTCATTAACCTATCGCAACACAAAATGGCGTGCGAGAAGTTCCGATGGATGGCCCCTAACTTGTCATATACCCAGTTTGGCATTGAATGCCCAATACAACCTGACTGCTTCCCCCAAACTAGACAGCAGCACTGTTGCTGCCCATTTGCCTGCCATTGCCAGGCTTTTTTTATGAGTTTTTATGTTCTCTTTATTGTTGCACTACTGTATGGTTTTTTTTCTTATGTCTTCCCTTTTCCCTCCCCTCTACCGTCCGGAACCGGGTCAGCCCCCTGGTATATCGAAACCAACGCACCTCAGAAAGATGCCTCTTCATGTGATCTTGTGGATCCCAACTCTGGGACAACACCTCCAGGTATGCTACATTTCCACATGTGTGCATGGATGTTAAAGTTCCCACAAGCTACAGCTTCAAAGGCACCAATGTCCAATTGAAATGCCGTTGAAAATTATGTCTCTGAACACCAAAGGCCTTAATAGCCCATACAAGAGATCAGCACTGATCAAGGAGGCTAACAAACTCAAAGCCCAGATCATGTTCATCCAAGAATCACACTTTGCGGTCAGCAAATGCCCCCGAGTTAACTTTAAACATTTCCCTCACCTGTTTATGGCAAATGGTCCGAAAAAGGCGCGTGGAGTTTTCATTGCTAACCATGACTCAGTAAACTTTAGCCATATTTGTACAATCCCAGACCCAGCCAGGAGATACTTAATCCTTATATGCAAGCTAAACGGAAGGCCTTTCACCCTAGTGAACCTTTATGCCCCAAATATGAACCAGCGCAAATTTTTGGAACCCCTATTGAAACTTGTCAAAGACAACCTGCAAGGCACCCCGATTATTGGGGGAGACTTTAACACAGTTATCCAAACTGCCTTGGACTCCACCACTGTAAACAGGAGGCCCACTCAATCCATTGTTCCCCTTCTTCAGGAATATGAACTATATGACGTGTGGCGCTGTTTCCACGGGTCTGAAAGGGACTATGCCTTTCTTTCTGCAGTGCATGCTTCATACTCTAGGATAGATTTCTTCTTGCTTACTAAATATGCTTTGCAAAATGTTCTAAATGCGGATATCGGAACCATTTCTTGGTCTGACCACACCCCTATTACAGTGGAAATTGATGACTCTCTGAGCCGCACTCCTCAGCCGTTGTGGAGACTCGATCCCAAACTCCTGGCGGACAAGAAATGGTCCCGACTAATCCAACAGGAACACTGTGAGTTTTTTCTGCATAATGATGTGCCAGGTATGAATAGGTGTACACTCTGGAATGCCTACAAGGCATATATGAGAGGAGTGCTGATCAAGTTCTCCTCAATCATCAGGAGACAGAGGAGGAGGCAGGTAGATGAGGCTTTACAGACTATCTCTATGAAAGAGGAAATAAACAAAAAAAATCCATCCCCATGTCTCACCCAGGAAATTCAACAGGAACGCGACAAACTAAGTTCGCTCCTTATGTCCAAACATGAAACCCACTTTAGGTATCTCAAAGCCAACAGTTATAGCCTACATAACAAAGCGGGAGCGTGGCTAGCAAGAAGGGTCAAACAGCAGCAACTTAAGCAAAAAATCCATGCCCTTTCGCATCCCATTTCTAACAAAACACTGATAAATCCCAAGCACATAGCTGATGGCTTTGCAGACTACTATCAGTCCCTATACGATCTCGCTGAGGATGATTCTACACCACAGCCCACTGTAGAGACTATAAATGATTTTCTATCGGAGGTCAAGCTTCCATGTCTGAGCTCCGATCAACTCCAGGATATTTCTTTACCAATCACCCCCTCAGAAATTGAAGCAGCTATTAATGACCTGCCCAACCAAAAATCCCCAGGGGAAGATGGATTTACAAACGAATACTACAAATTCCTAAAGTCTGAAATATCTCCTCGCTTGTGTGAAGTCTTTGAGGCCTCCTCCTCCTCCGGCTCCTTCCCACAAGACATGTTACGAGCTGTAATTGTCACCATTCCCAAACCTAACAAAGATTGTTCTAAACCTGCCAATTATAGGCCGATATCATTGATTAATACTGATATCAAAATATTTGCCAAACTTCTTGCCACCAGACTTCAAAAAATTTTACCCTCACTTGTCCACCCGGACCAAGTGGGTTTCGTAACCAGCCGCCAGGCCCCTGATGGAACCCGCAGACTAATAAATATCATGTCCCAGGTGGAGATCTCTCGGACGCCTTCTCTGCTCCTCTCCTTGGACGCGGAGAAGGCGTTCGACAGTGTCCACTGGGGATACCTGAGACAGGTATTGCAGAAATTTGGAATATCGGGCTGGATCCAAAAGGCTATCCTATCCTTGTATTCCAACCCTTCTGCTAGAGTGCTCACTTCTGGGCTATTCTCCAAACAAATTAGGATAACTAATGGGACCAGGCAGGGGTGCCCCTATCCCCCACCATTTTTACGCTCCTTATGGAACCACTGGCAGAATCAATTAGAGCTCACCCTGACATTCATGGCCCATCCCTTGCTGGTAGGGAGCAAAAAATAAGCCTCTTCGCTGATGATGTAATGATCATTCTGACCAACCCCCTGACTTCGCTTCCAGAAGTACAATCCATTCTAAATAAATTTAGTGCAATCTCCTATTACAAACTCAACGCTACCAAATCTCAAATGCTAGGGATATGCATTCCACCCACCACTAAGAAAAAATTAATTCAAGACTTCCCATATGTCTGGGTGACTGGTGAACTAACATATTTGGGTATTAGCCTGACCCCTTCTGTCTCCCAATTGTATAGTAAGAACTACGCTGCCTTTTTGGATTCCCTCCCGCAGCATCTCGCCCAGCTGAAGACACAATACCTTTCCATAGCAGGTAGAATAGCTACCCTGAAAATGATCACAATACCTAAACTTCTATACTTGTTCGGCACCCTGATAATCCCAATACCCCAGAAATTTTTCTTATCTACCCAGAAGATCTTTAACCAGTTTATATGGGAAAAGAAACCCCCTAGATGTGCGAGCAAGATCCTGACTAGACATAGGTCCAATGGTGGAATGGGTGCACCAAATATTTCCATTTATTATAAGGCATGCGTACTGGACCAGACTCGTCACTGGTGGAACCCTCTCTCCGCCAAACCCTGGACTCAAATGGAGGCCCTGGAAACCCCCACAGGGGATCTAAGGACCACCCTTATAGCTCTTAAGTTAGGAGCCCCACTACCCACTGCCTTTTCGCCGACGACTCAGGCGTCTCTGAAACAATGGAAAGAAACTTCCCTACACGCGGACCCTAAGGGCCCCAGCTCTAAAATACCCACCCCACTATCTGTCCTACAACACTTTATACCAGACCTTTCTACCCGAATATGGGAAAATAATGGTATAACCAAGCTTAGCGAGTTTTACCAGGGCTCAGAGCTTTGCTCCTTTGAAACCCTTCAAATAAGCTTCTCACTCCCTAACACCCTGTGATACCAATATCTCAGAATATACTCTTTCCTCCGAAAGAATCCACTCCCAACATACGTAGAACTCCCAACACAGGTACAATCCTTTCTCTCGGAGAGTTCCTCTCCCATTAAAGGAATCACTCTATTTTACAGGGTCCTATCCAACCATAAATGCTTTGAAAAGACACACACCATGCGCAATTGGGAAAGAGAGCTAGGTGTGATTCTTCCTGAAACATCTTGGAAGCAAGCCATAAACACTACCTATGCCGCGACTAAATGTATGAACCACTGGGAGAACTATCAGAAGATATTACATTTCTGGTACCTTACCCCTTTCAAATTATCAAAATTGTATCCATCCCAATCAAACCTATGTTGGCGGAACTGTGGGGAGTCAGGCACCTTATATCACACGCTGTGGGCGTGCGTTTCCATCAGATCACTATGGAATAAGATCTTCTCGATATTATCAGAAGTGGCTGGGGAAGTAGTTGTTCCTAACCCAGAGTTAGCTCTCCTCCATATCAATATCCACCTACGCCCCAAAGACTGGCGAGTAATAGCGCTACACCTCTTCTTGGCTACCAAGATGACGATAACGAAACACTGGAAATCCCCCGACCCCCCCTTATACAAGGAGGTTATTCAAACTCTGAACCATCAGTGCACCATGGAAAGCATTGTGGCACTGACTTCTGCCACCCGCCTTAAATTTGAAAAGAATTGGAAACTGTGGTTGCAAAACCCCAGATGTACAGGTACACTTAACTGAGGATCAGTGGTACAAACCCCGGGCTGACCCCCTTCTCCCCCCCCCCACATACCCTCCTTATCACTCCCCCTCTTTGTTTTCCCTTCTCTTCACGTTAGTGCTATAAGCTAGATAAGCAAACTAATTCCTCGCACTTCAAGTCAGTCTCACTTGGAATTGCTCCTTGATAGAATACAGTAACTCCCTAGATTTTACACAGGTAAATATACCCGGGCACAGCAGGTGCTGTGCCCGGGTACACTGATCACACAACGAACAGATTGGTTACAGTGTAATATCTATGGGAAACCAAAGAACTAAACTGTCAGTCTGTCTATATGCCAGCTTTACCTTGATGGTATGTACTACCTTTGTGAGATATAAACCAGTGATTTACAAATTGTTGAACTTTTTATGAGGATGTACCATATGTCTTTCTGTATGTATGCAAAACCTTAATAAAAAACATTTGGAAAAAAAAAAAAAAAAAAGGGTTCTACATGTTCCTTTGACTTGTATAGCACAATTTGAATGATTGCTTTGGTTATGTTTAGCTCCCTCTGACAATATGAGGTAGATCAATTTCCTTTCTGACCATATAAGGTTAGCGCCATTTATACTCTATTATTCCTGTTTACGATTAGTTTGGTCGCTATTTGGCAGCTTACCCTTTTAACCTACCACTAATAAGCCTAGTGTGGTATACCCCCTTATCCATGTTTATAATACTCCCCTGTGAAGCCACCGGGCCCAGGGGATTTTGCATTTGGAAGGTTTGATATAATTTCTGCGATTTCAGGAGTTGTAAAGGGTTTGTTCAGATTTAGGTTTTGTTGATGGTTTAAAGAGGGGAGACTTATTTTTTTAAGGACATTTTGGATTTCTTCTTGTGTCGGTTGATGGGTTTTTGCATCTGATTTTAGATTATATAATCCACTGTAGTACCGGCTAAAAGTGTCTGCTATAGATTGGGGTTTTAAGAGTTTCTCATTTGTGGTTGGGTGATATAGGTGTGAGATTCTAGTTTTGATGAGGTGGCCTTTAATGCGGGAGGCCATGGACTTCCCTGCCCTATTCCCGGTGGTGTACATTTTTGCTTTGAATTTCCTTTGTGCCTTGTCGAAAGAATCTAAGAGCAGGGAGCGAAGTTCAAGGCGCAGAGAAAATAGTTTAGACTGGAGGTAGTTAGAGGGAGATACCTTGTTTTTCTTGTCTGTGTCAGCTATGGCTGTCGTAAGCTCTTCTAGGTGTAGTATCTTTTTCTTTTTGACTTGAGATCCCATTTGTATAAGTATACCTCTTATCACTGCCTTGTGAGCATTCCACACTGTGACCGAGTCTGTTGTTGAGTTGGAATTTATAAGAAAGTAATCTGTAAGTTGTTTTTTGAGGGTATTTCTGTAAGGGTAATTTTGGAGAAGGTAATTATTGACTCTCCATAGGTATGTGCGTGAATGAGAGTCATTGTCGGAGATTGATATGCTAATGGGAGCGTGGTCAGACCAGGTGACAGTGTGGATTTCAGCAGAAATTACATTTTTGAGTAGCCATTTGTCAGACATAAATAAATCTATGCGTGAATAGGTGTTGGGACGGGGAGATAGAAACATATAATCCCTCTCACTTATGTGACAACACCTCCACTCATCGAGTAAATCGTTATTAGTCATAAGTTTGTCTAGTGGAGATTCGTATCATCTAGTCGCAGCAGTTGTGTCCATTTTGCTGTTTGGGACCAGATTGAAATCCCCACATAGAAGGAGATGGCTATAATTGAAAGATTTTGCTTTTTTGATCTGTACTCACTGCGTCAGATGAGTGCTGGGGTGAATCTAATTGCATCCTGGCTTTCGCTGGCTGGGGGAAGTTGGGCTGGTCCGTGGGGACTGAGAAGGGGATAGTGGAGTGAAATCCCACTGTATTTCTCCCTGTTCTGCATCTGGGAGATCTGTGTATGCCGCTGTGCTATGTGAGGCCCCGCTGCCGGCGCCATCTTGGATTCATCCTCTGTCTGGCGCGGGTCTAAAGAAGAAATCTGTGAGCTTTTGCGGCTTCTCTCCTTCTTTCCGCTTGCGCTGCATTGCTGAGTGTGGTTCCTCTGTGTTTAGGGACATGTCTGGGCTGCTGTGGGATGACTGATGTCTGCTCATTCATTGCTTATCCCCGGTCAGTGCGGCGAGCTCCCAGCTTAAGCTGCCATCTCGAGTGCTCGCAAGCCACACACCCTCATTTTCCACTTCTTGATTAGAGTTTGAACACTGCTGATTGGCATTCTCAATTCCTTGGATATCTTTTTGTATCCCTTTCATGTTTTATACAGTTCAAATACCTTTTCCCACAGATCCTTTAACAATTATTTTGCTTTCCTCATGACTCAGAATACAGAAACGTCAGTGCAGCACTGGATGGAAGATGCAAGGGTCTGTCAGGAGTCCAGAAACGAATTGACCTTTTATACAAACACACTAATTACAAGCAAACAGATCACAGGTGAGGATGTTACCTTTAATAGCCATTCAAACCCCTTTATGTCAACTTGTGTGCATGTTATCAAGCCAAAATCCATAGGGTATGTAAACCTTTGATCAGGGTCATTTGGGTAGTTTCTGTTGTCATTATGATTTAAAAAGAGTAAACACAGTTGATTGATAATAAATGGCTTCAGCCAAACACTAACCATGAGTGAAAGACATTTCTATGTGTTAAATCATAAATTCTGCCAGGGTATGTAAACTTTTGAGCACAACTGTATATATATATATATATAGTATCTCACAAAAGTGAGTACACCCCTCACATGTTTGTACATATTTTATTATATCTTTTTCATGTGACAACACTAAAGAAATGACACTTTGCTACAATGTAAAGTAGTGAGTGTGCAGTTTGTATTGTAAATTTGCTGTCCCCTCAAAATAACTCAACACACAGCCATTATTGTCTAAACCACTGGCAACAAACATGAGTAAACCCCTGAGTGCAAATGTCCAAACTGGGCCCAAAGTGTCAATATTTTGTGTGGCCACCATTATTTACCAGCACTGCCTTAATCCTCATGGGCATGGAGTTCCCCAGAGCTTCACAGGTTGCCACTGGAGTCCTCTTCCACTCCTCCATGACAACATCACAATGCTGGTGAATGTTAGAGACCTTGCGCTCCATCACCTCCCTTTGAGGACGCCCCACAGATCTGGAGACATGCTTGGCCAGTCCATCACATTTGCTCTCAGCTTCTTTAGTAAGGCAGTGGTCGTCTTAGAGGTGTGTTTGGGGTTGTTATTATGTTGGAATACTGCCCTGTGACCCAGTCTCCGAAGGGAGGGGATCATGCTTTGCTTCAGTATGTCACAGTACATGTTGGCATTCATGGTTCCCTCAATAAACTGTAGCTCCCCAGTGCAGCCCTCATGCAGCCCCAGACCATGACAATCCCACCACCATGCTTAACTGTAGGCAAGACACACTTGTCTTTGTACTCCTCACCTGGTTGCTGCCACACACGCTTGACACCATCTGAACCAAATAAGTTTATCTTGGTCTCATCAGACCACAGGACATGGTTCCAGTAATCTATGTCCATAGCCTGCTTGTCTTCAGCAAACTGTTTGCGGGCTTTCTTGTGCATCATCTTTAGAAGAAGCTTCCTTCTGGGATGACAGCCATGCAGACCAATTTGATGCAGTGTGCGGTGTATGGTCTGAGCACTGACAGACTGACCCCCCCCCCACCCCTTCAACCTCTGCAACAATGCTGGCAGCACTCATATGTCTATATCCCAAAGACAACCTCTGGATATGATGCTGAGCATGTGCACTCAACTTCTTTAGCCAGCCATTCCAAGGCCTATTCTGAGTGGAACCTGTCCTGTTAAACCACTGTATGGTCTTGGCCACCATGCTGAAGCTCAGTTGCAGGGTCTTGGCAATCTTCTTATAGCCTAGGCCATCTTTATGTAGAGCAACAATTCTTTTTTTTAGATCCTCAGAGAGTTCTTTGCTATGAGGTGCCATGTTGAACTTCTAGTGACCAGTATGAGAGAGTGAGAGTGATAACATCATATTTAACACACCTGCTCCCCATTCACATCTGAGACCTTGTAACACTAATGGGTCACATGACAACGGGGAGGGAAAATGGCTAAAACATTTGGACATGTTCACTTAGGGGTGTACTCATTTTTGTTGCCAGTTTTTTAGACATTAATAGCTGTGTGTGAAGTTATTTTGAGAGGACAGCAAATTTACACTGTTATACAAGCTGTACACTCACTACGTTACAATGTGAGGGGTGTACTCACTTTTGTGAGATACTGTATATGCATATATTGTACAGGACACCAGAAATGTGTCCTGGATGGCATGTTCTGGGTTAAGTCTGGCTGGAGAGAATTGACTTTCAGTACTCTCTGGATTGCTAAATTTGTATTAGGGACCCGAGATTTCGGAGGTTCAAAGAGACTTGGGTGGGAAGAGCCTCCAAACCCTAAATACCAGGGCTTTGGTCCCGAAGGTGAGGGAAGCTAGAAAGATAGCTGAGGGAAATCAGCACATGTGTATATTTATATCAAATGTCATATCTGACATGAGGACCAAACTTAAATATTCCCCTTTTTCATGCTACTTTCTAGTGAGCTAACCAAGCAAACTGCCAAAAATTTCCTCTCCAAACCCTTTAGTGGTTTACCCACTTAAAGTATAACTCTACTTTTGTTGACAAAAAAAATCCCCTTTTTGTGATTTATGTACATTGCAAGGATTACTTTATAGCAGATTCCTACCTTTTGTTACTCTGAAGAAATCACTGTTTGTTCCTCTGTTCCTCTGTGCTAAGTGAATCTAATGGGAGTGGTTTCATAATTATCAACGAGGAAAGCTGTTGGGCCTGCATCCCTTCAGACGTGTTCCTATTGGGAGTATCTCACCAAAAATTACATTTTTGTTGCAGGGGATGCCTGATATCTGACTTGTATCTTAGGCAGACTTCTGGGAAAATCAGTGAGCCAATCACACAAGCAGGAAATTATGTTTCTGTGGAATGGTCAGTACACATTCTGTGTACAGAACAACTACAGGTAGCCATATTACATTGCATATTCAGAAAATTACAGCAGCTGCTGATTGAAAAGGAAAGGTCATTTTTAATAACATTCAATTACAATATGACTTGTGTCACAATTGTATACGCTATATTATTTTTTCTTTATTTGCTATTTTTTTCAGCATGAAAGTGGAGTTACCCGTTAAAGTCACATACATTAACTCTTCCTGTTGAAGATGGTCTCATTAAAGGTCCATCATCCACTAAGATCTTCCATGTAATTGCATCAGAAGCTCCACCATTTTATTGTAGCATTACCCCTATATTCCACTGCAACTATTACCATATAATAATTGCCTGATATATCAGGAATGCTAGTCATACTGCAGTAAGGTAAAAGGTAACATACTGATTAGGTTTAAGGACAATGAAAGAAAAAACTGTATTTAAATATATTCCTCAAAAGCCACAGAGGATATAAATCTACTTTGCGTAAACCAAATGCCTTTTCAAACTCAGATATTACCTTGTAAGACTAGCAGTGACATCATCACTGTGCTGTATATGCAGAGAGCATAGCTATGGGAGGGGTGCAGCAGGCCTCACCCATTAAATGCTGCCTGTAGAATACTATAGGTGGGGGGTGGAGACAAGACCAGTCATCCTGCACATGGAGAGAGAGCAGCACTGACTGGTCTTGATTAGAGGGAGCTTCTGTGTGGAGCCAACATTTCACACCAGATTACAGCACAGATCTGGAAGAATTACACACAGCACACTAAGATTCAAGTAAGAATACATATGCCGCTTGTATTTAGACAGTATTTGCACATACCAGAGTTCAGCTTTAATGCCAAAATGTTTGTCTCAATGTTGTAGTTATTCAACACATAAACAAGATTTTGTTTAAAATGACTGTGCTTCCTAGTACATCGGCTGTATTGTTTTTACATTATTGGATGGTTTTTTTTTTTAAACAATGCAAGTAATTGATACAAATCTGGGAAACCACATTGGAAATTCTGCATAATGTGAAACTACAGGGGATTTTAGTATTAGCGTGAATTCCCTTTATTTACAACAAACCACTAGCAATACACTGACATTTTTTTTGTTGCTAACACTTGTTGATTGCTTTAAAAGAACTGCTATAAAATGCCTAAAGTTAACTAATTCCGGTATATCAGCTATCTATGATTATTTTTATTGGAAGGGAGTGTATACCTAAAAGGAGTAATAAGCTATCAATAATTTTGCAATCAGCTCTCTTCCTTTTATGGTTAGCTACTGTATTAATTACTTGGCTGTATTATTTTCACATTTTTCATTAAAGTGCATGTCACTACTACAAAACAAAATGTACAGTATATCTCTGCAGAACACATTTCCTTGTGTTTAACCCTTTAGAGATTTTGAAAGTGTATGAAAAAAAACAAATGATCTTCCTGAAATGCACTAAGCTACTACATCCTATTGTGGTCTTAACCTACATAGCAATGTTTTGGACTGGGTGGTGTTAATTCTGCACAGTTGTCTTTGCTAAACTACTAAAACTCTCCACAATGTGTCAATGATCTTTTTGTAATCCCAAGAAAAGAGAATAAATAAAAACAAATATCGAGAACACAGGAAGTGTGCACAGGGGACAGGACAGCTCTGAATTTTGTGAGGGAGTGAGTTGATGGCCTTGGTATCTTGAGATGAGTGAAACTATAGTTTCTGGATTTGTGTAAAAATTATTCTGGTGGTGTCCCTGATTTGGTGGAAAAGCCAACATGTTTTGGGGCCACACAATGCCCCCTTCAGCAGAGCTTTAACATAGCATAAAGGGTGAAACGTAACTACTTCCGGACCACGTCGCATAGATTTACTGCTGCAGAGTGGCAGTGTAACGCGAGTGTGTCCGTGGGTTGAGCGGACTCAATGTCCACTGGACCTGCAATTGCTTACTACACAGGAGGCATGACAGAGATCTACTGATCCCTGTATTCAGTATCAGTTAGATCTCTCATGCCCCTGCCAGCCCAACCCCCACACAATTTGAACACGCCTAAGGAACACAGTTAACCCCTAGATCGCCCCCTACAGGTTAACCCCGCCATTACTAGTAAAAAAGTTCACCAATAATACAGTTTTGGGAAGAAGTGGGATAAGAGTATAAAACTCACTAAATCTCATAAGAATCGGGTATACAGTAATAATTAAGGAACTAAAAAAACAAAAAAATAGGAACAGTATGCATGGATTATAAAAATGTATTAACTGTGGTTACCAATTGTATATTCATTTTCAGTACAAAACTGTTCACCCTTACCTATAACAATAGCAGAATCTGGCATTTCTTATTCAAATATTTATATTGAAGAAGTAAAAAGATCTGATAACCTGATAACAATAAAGATAATGAACAGTTTGTAATATAAAGTGTCTAGAAGGTTCTTCTTAAACATCCAGCTTCCGGTGGACAATCCGGTAATAGAGTGATATTCTCCCTCAACGCTGCCAAGGTTTTTGACAGTGTAGAGTGGAGATACCTCTGGGTGGTGCTGCATAAATTCCAGTTGGGAACCCCTTAATGTCTTGGATCCAACTGCTCTATGCCCATCCTAAGGCGAGGATTAGAATTAATGACACCCTCTCGGATGCTTTCTCTCTCCATCGAGGGACTAGGCAGGGGTGCCCCCTATCACCCCTACTCTTTGCCTTAGCACTGTAGCCCTTGGCTGCAATGGTGAGGGCTTCCCCGGAGATAGTAGGGTTCTGCCGTGGAGTTAGGGAGGATAAACTCTCTTTCTATGTGGACAACACCCTGATATATTTGGATACAGCTCTCTGGAATCTGTCATGCAACTCATAGAACGGTTTGGACAATACCCAGGCTTTAACTGGCATAAATCTTCCCTTTTACTGCTGGACGTGATGGCTTCTATCCTTCTGCCAGAGGTTTTTTTTTGCCCTGTAGGGAAAAGTGGGAGCTAGATATTGAACCAACTGACAGAGACATTTGGAAACAGATACTGGTGGCTGGACCAATGGTGTCAGTGTCGCCGGCCCAAAAACTGTCCCATCTATTCATTCTCCACCATACTTACAGAACACCAGTGCAACTGCACAAGTGGGGTAGGAGGGACTCCCCTTTATGCCCCAAATGCCAGATCCATCCAGGGAACTTAATGCATATGCTATGGAAATGCCCTAAACTGCTACGACATTGGCAGGAGATAATCAAGACTATTAATCATATGTCTGATGCCGCGTTACTGTCAGACACATCGCCTCTGGAAAATTCCTTGCGGGTGTGCCGTCTTGAAGGTAAAGCATGCCATTTGAAGGTGGTACCCTGGCAAAAAGCCCTTTTGTCCAAGAAGAATTTGTAATCTTTATTTCTGATAATGCCATATTGACCTTATCCTGGTATTGGCTAAGCTCAATGTTTTTTCTTTGCACAATGGTTGGTTAGTAATATTCAGGTGTTGTATGAATAGTTCATTGATATCTACATCGATAGCTATCAATGTTTTCCTATTTTCACCAATTAGCAACCTCATCATTTCCTGAGAGCATGCTAAAAGATTGTCTTTTCATTGCTTTTAAAATTCATTGTTGATGTTTCTCAAATTAGGAACGATCGGGACTCTTAGGCCCATTGGGAAGCATTTTTCACCAATATATTGCTCCAAAAATGTAATATACCAAAAAGTGGTTGATTTACATTCCATTGGTTTTTTTTAAGCTGAAGAAGAAGGCTATTATATCAGTGGAAATGCTGTTTGATCCACTGTATTTGGTCTAATATCCACACATTTTTTTGTTCCCAGGTAGAACCTTGATATTGATCCATATTGAAAAATAACTGGTCACCCACCACGGTAGGATTAGTTAACAAGGTTGAGACAGATGTTTAGGGGAACAGGCAGAACCCCAGAAAGATGCCCACTAAATCATACATTAAAGAAAAAAAACATTCAATGCATCGCTAAATATACTCATATGAATACCAGCAAAAAACAGGCCTGGTGTTTGCCACCAAAATCAATATATCAGAAAAGGAAGCTGGTATGCATAGGTTAAGGGCATGTCTCAGTCCCAAATAGTACATGCACAACCACAATTCATTGCCCACGGAACTCTTAACGAGTCACACCCCAAAAGATATAAAATGTATAAGAACATGTATTATTCCAAAACAGAAATGATACATACATTTAAAAGCATACTATCATATATATTTACCTACAGTAAAAGTATATAGGTGAACAACATTAGAACAATCAGAGTTGAACAACTTCCATCAAAAAGGATAAAATGTGCTGATATTCTTTACGGGTTTGGCAAGATAAAAAAAACTTGCTTCCTTAGGAGAGGCACAGATGAATATCTGAAGATAAGAACAGAGTGGTTAAAAAAAAACACACACACACACACACAGAAAATCCAGCCTCACAATCAGACCAATCAGAGAAGGGAGGGGGCTGCCTAAAAATAAATTCTATTCTTTTAACTGTAAAGTCGCTTCCATTTAGATGGGGATCCGACTTGGAGGCGACTTCTATTGAATCCTATGGGCACAAGTCAGATAGAAGTCGCCTAAAAGTAGTACAGGAACCTTTTCAGAAGTCGCCTTGAAGTCAGAGCAACTTCAGTCGTGTATGTTAAGACGGCTCCCATTCATTTCAATGGGATTTCAAATGTCAAGCGACTTGGGGCGACTTGAGGCAACTCAAGTCGGATCGCAAGTCGTCCCTGTGTGAACGGGCACTTAGAAGGATCAGGAAGCCATATGACACAGAACGGGGATCTCCTGCTGAGGCGCAGCTTGTATATGAATAGCAAAGTCCCACCCCCTGGACCAGCATTGGACCAGTGTGCTGTCTATCAGATTAGCCGGTCCAGGGAGTGGGACTTTGCTTGTCAGTGCCCGGCTATTCATATACAAGCCACGTCTCAGCGGGAGGTCCCCGATCTGTCATATGGCTGCCTGATCCTTCAGATTCCTCCCTGATTTCTGGGCTCTGAAGAGCCTGCTTATGGACAATGATACACTGCACTGACATTTCATTGATGGGTAATGGTATGCTGCACTGATACACTGCACTGATGGGCACTGATATGCTGCACTGACGGGCACTGAGATGCTGCACTGATGGACACTGATATGCTGCACTGATGGACACTGATACGCTGCACTGACGAGCAATGGTATGCTGCACTGACACGCTGCACTGCTGGGCACTGATGGGCAAAGATAGGCTGCACTGACAGGCAATAATAGGCTGCACTGCGGGGCAATGATAGGCTGCACTGACGGCAGGGCAGGGTAGGGGTTGGGTGGGGCCACTGGTGGCGAGTAACTACTAAGGCCTTGCTAGTGGCTCAATAATTTAAATTTTGAGCCCTGAAATAAGATATGCAGTGCAATAGCCAAATGCAACTGCTGAGTGAAAAATAACCAATTATAATGGGCAATACTAAAGAGAAAGCCAGCAGGTACAGGTGTGTGCCACCAACAGAGCTAGAACAAGTAGCTAAATTGAGGACTAAAATAATACCACATACCGCATACAGTGCAGAGTGCACTATCCTATGCAACTGCTAAGTGAATAAGTGACCTATAGTGGGGGGTACTATTAGAAGAAAGCCAGTGGAATGAAGAAGGTAACCAAAAGCATGAATGAATTAATTTAGCCATTAGCATAATATAAATCTAAAGGATTAATAGTGAGGAAAATATTGTTATACGGTGCCCTTATAAACCAGGATACTGAGATATAAAAAGGTGGTCAAAAATACAGATGGGTAGATGCCAGAGTGATACAAACAGGGAAAAAATAATAACAAACAAAAATCAAAGTGCATCATGCAATAATTAAAGGGTGCCATATAAAACAAAAACAAGAAGAACAATCCCAAAAATGCACAAAAAATATTATGCCTGAAAGATGGTGATTACCCTGGGCTGGCCAATTGCATATTAAAGACCACTGTCCAGACAGCCAGGACACACCTGTAGGAATGGTAGTCAGGTAGGGGGTCAGCACTTGGCTATATAGGCCAAGCGCTGGTCAAAACCTTCCCCTCCAGTATCACAACGGTGGGAACCACCACTGGGCTCATGCATAAAGGAGGAAAGCAAGCATGTCACCCCCCAAAATAGCATGCCAGATAGAGCACGGATTGTGGTGTGGGGCAGCACACAGCAGATGCGTCATTGTGCTGTGTCCACCCCTAGGAATGTCCGGGTCATGTTGCGCAGGCACCAGGTAGAGGTGGGCATGCTTGACAGAGAACACCACATGATGCGCAGAGGGGAACGGGCTGGGCCAGGCCAAGCACACGTCCGGAGGGTCGACGCATCCCGTGGCCACCATTCACTAGCAGCCTGTCCCCGCCAAGGGGGAGACAGAATGTGATGCCAAGCCCCCCCCGGAGCGGAAGCGGAAGGGGGCATGAAGCCAAATACACATCTGGGGACACCCGGGATGAAATCAATCACCAGGGTGACAAGTGGGGATAGATGGCAACAAAAGTGAGTACACCAGTAAGTGAAAATGTCCAAATTGTGCCCAAGTGTCAATATTTTGTGTGGCCACCATTATTTTCCAGCACTGCCTTAGCCCTCTTGGGCTTGGAGTTCACCAAAACTTCACAGGTTGCCACTGGAGTCCTCTTCCACTACTCCATGATGACGTCACAGAGCTAGTGGATGTTAGAGACCATGCGCTCCTTCACTTTCCATTTGAGGATGCCCCACAAATACCTAATAGGATTAAGATCTGGAGACATGCTTGGCCAGTCCATCACCTTTACCCTCAGCTTCTTTAGTAAGGCAGTGGTCACCTTGGAGGTGTGTTTGGGGTCATTATCATTAGTGTTGAGCGAACCCGGACTGTAACGTTCGGGTCCGTACCGCACTTTCGGGTGTCCGGGGCACGGACCCGGACCCAGACATTTCAAAAATCGTTCGGGTTCGGTCCGGGGTTCTGCTATTTTACTCCACGTGTTGAGAAGCTGCAGGGCAGCCAACTTTACAGACCCAGGCCCAGGCACGGGGCCTGTGGGCTTTCACGCCATGCCTGGGCTTGCAATGTCAGGCCCAAGCGAGTTGTGATTACTATTACTGGGGTTTGTGTGGAGGTTCCACTGGTGACGGAATGATTTCTTCGACTCCCATTTCCACTACCTGACCGGTTCGTACAGAGGTCTAGAATTAGGATAATCCATAAACACCCCGTAGGAGTTTACCTTTCACTTCCTCGCGTACCAGAGATTGTAGGTGATCGAGACACTGCAGTAGTACCTCATCACCTTCTCCTGAGGTCACCGTTGGACACTTCAAAACCACTTGAGGTTCGGGTTCTCCCGATTCCGTCACGAC
>BLSH010078506.1:317663-337836 GCA_018402905.1 Glandirana rugosa | reverse complement strand
CTGAGCTTGCCCTTTATGCCTTGGAGGTGCTGGCCTGCCCTGCAGCCAGTGTATTGTCGGAACGTGTGTTTAGCACGGCAGGGGGCGTTATCACAGACAAGCGTAGCCGCTTGTCCACATCCAACGTGGACAAGCTTACCTTTATTAAAATGAATCAGGCATGGATCCCACAAGACTTGTCTGTACCTTGTGCAGAATAAACATTTAGACCAGACTCACACAGCCATTCATATACTTCTTTTTTTGAATAGGCCTCAATACAAAAAAAAACATGTTGGCTACCTCCTCCTACTCCTCTACCACCGCCACTTCCACCTACACTGCCATGGTCACGGCCTAGTCAACCTCTAGGCTCCTACTCCACATCCACCCCCCTTCCCATTTTTTTATTTGATTTTAATTTATTTTCCCTATCCCCATTTATTTGTAGGGCACTTGTCCTAGTTTTTTAGATGATTTTAGAACAGTTATATGGCTTCTACCGTTAATTAATACTTTTCAGACCCAGTTTGAAGATGATCCACATTCACCTCCATTTTTGCATTTGCACCAGCAGAACCCGAACTTCCAGAGGTTCGCTCAACTCTAATTATCATGTTGGAATATTGCCCTGCAGCCGATTTTCCCAAGGGAGGGGATCATGCTCTGCTTCAGTATGTCACAATACATGTTGACATTCATGGTTTCCTCAATGAACTGTAGCTTCCCAGTGCTGGCAGCCCTCATGAAGCCCCAGACCATGACGCTCCCACCACCATGCTTGACTGTAGGCAAGACACACTTGTCTTTGTACTCCTCACCTGGTTGCCACCACACATGCTTGACACCATCTGAACCAAATAAGTTTATTGGTCTCATCAGACCACAGGACATGGTTCCAGTAATGTCCTTAGTCTGCTTGTCTTCAGCAAACAGTTTGCGGGCTTTCTTGTGCAACATCTTTGGAAAAAGCTTCCTTCTGGGATGACAGCCATGCAGACCAATTTGATGCAGTGTACAGCATATGGTCTGAGCACTAGCAGGCTGACCCCCACCCCTTCAACCTCTGCAGCAATGCTGGCAGCACTCATACATCTATTTCCCAAAGAAAAAACAGACCTCACCATGGTCAACCATGGTGAGGCCTGTTCTGAGTGGAACCTGTCCTGTTACCACTGTGTGGTCTTGGCCACCATGCTCCAACTCAGTTTCAGGGTCTTGGCAATCTTCTTATAGCCTAGGCCATCTTTATGTAGATTTTACCAAAACCTTTGCGCGTCAGAAAAAATAATTAATACAATAACAACGTGCAGCAGCTATACAAAGAGTGAAGAACACCTGATTAAATGTAAACAAAATAAACTAGCGCTTGCATAATCAAATAATTACACCACAATAGTGTTCACGAGATCAAAAAAGTGAATATAGTGCCAATATAGTCCATTAATCATAAAGAAGTGCGATTGTGCTTGAAAAGTGCATGAAATCTTCCAAAGTGCCAATGTGCTTCAAATGTGTGGGCTATCACCCCTATGTGTCCCTACTCACCAGACGACAATGACCGCCAGCTCTTCAGTCTGGGGGTCTGGTCAAGCTTAGTGTGATCGGATGCTCCTTGCTGCCAAGCCTGGGATACAATTGTTTTTTTCTCAATAACCCCCGAATTCCCGTAAGCTCCAATAGCAATCAGATATTGGGATGAGAGAAGAGGGAACCACAATAGTGATGTATTGTATGGTAAAAGGTTTATTGTGCAATACAGATTGTACTTACAAAATTGTAGATCAAAATTCATATGAATGTACACCAAACACGAGCGCCGCTATTCAGCGTGCGTTCCACAGCAACCGGAAGTGACGACCACGGAACTTCATACCAGAGATTGTGTCAACGCGTTTCGCCTTCCTGCATCATCAATGTTTGTTGTGGAACGAGAAAAAAAAACGGTTGTATCCCAGGCTTGCCAGCAAGGAGCATCCGATCACACTAAGCTTGACCAGACCCCCAGACTGAAAAGCTGGTGGTCATGGTCCTCTGGTGAGTAGGGACGCACAGGGGGTGATACCCCACACGTTTGACGCACATTGGCACTTTGGAAGATTTCAAGCACTTTTCAAGCACAAGCGCACTTCTTTATGCTTATTGGACTATATTTGCACTATATTCACTTTTTTGCTCTTGTGAACACTATTATGGTGTAATTCTTTGATGTTTATGCAAGCACTATTTTATTTTGTTTACAACTTTATGTAGAGAAACAATTCTTTTTTTCAGATCCTCAGAAGGTTCTTTGCCACGAGGTGCCATGTTGAACTTCCAGTGACCAGTATGAGAGAGTGAGAGCGATAACACCAAATTTAACACACCTGCTCCCCATTCACACCTAAGACCTAACATTAACATGACACTGGGAGGGAAAATCGCTAATTGGGCCCAATTTGGACAGTTTCACTTTTGTTGCCAGTGGTTTAGACATTAATGGCTGTGTGTTGAGTTATTTTGAGGGGACAGCAATTTTACACTGTTATACAAGCTGTACAATCACTACTTTACATTGTAGCAAAGTGTCATTTCTTCAGTGTTGTCACATGAAAAGATATAATAAAATATTTACAAAAATGTGAGGGGTGTACTCACTTTTGTGAGATAATGTATATGATAGTATGCTTTTAAATGTATGTAACATTTCTGTTTTTGAATAATACATTTAAATATCTTTTGGGGTATGACTCATTAAAAGTTCAGTGGGCATGAATTGTGATTGTGCAAGCCTGTGAAATATTTACGAGAATATAGTCTGGTCAGATGAGACCAACATTGAACTCTTTGGATGCCATAATACACACACCATGTTTGGAGGTCAAATGGCACTGCACATACCAAAAACACTATACCAACAGTGGAGTTTGGAAGTGGGAACATCATGGTGTGGGGCTCTTTTTATAGTTCAAGTTTTTTCACTCAAAATTATCAACGATACAAAGAAAGTGTGCATTGACTGCCATAGAGCAAGACTTAGTCAATAATACTACTTGTAGAAATACAGTATAATTGAACCGTATGCTAAATATTGGGTGAAGGGAATTCTCAGACTCCTCAAGACACCCCATCTGGGAACAAATTGTGTCCCAAGGGAAGGAGAACACGATCGACCCTCAGCTTCCATTCTAGTCACTATGGTTGAAGTAAGCTAATACCATATCATCTTGCTATTTGTTACAATATACAAGACTGAGTGTTATAGACCACAATTCACCAAGACCATATAAATCGTATTCCATATGGGAGTAAAGGGTGTGAAAAGGCAAACATAACGGTAAACAAGGAAAAGGAAACAGGAAAGGGAAGAAGGTCATTAGAGGGCTCAACTACTCAAGAGAAGTTATCTAGAAAGTTGTGCTTGTCTTCTTTGAGTTCAGGATACATCACTTTAGAGGAGATTATTTTAATAATACCTTATAGCGTCTTATGGAGTTTATACCAGTTTAACCAAGGTTGCCAGTTTTTGAGAAATTCTTTGTGCTTCCCAGTTACTTATGTCAACATGCTTTCATATGTTTAATGAGTTGAGAGTGTGTGTACAACATTAGATACCTCCGGTGAGTTTGGAGATCTCCATAATCTAAGTATAACTAGTTTAGCCTCCAAGAGTAAATGAGTGGTATATTGTCTAAGGGGTGGTGGTATGTCTTATATGCCTACGTTTAGAAGGGCAGAGATAGGCCTGTCACTTGGCGGGAGATTGTAAATATCTTGGACCAGAATTTAGCTAGTTTGCTGCATGACCATAGTATATGAGATATAGTGCCCATTTGAGAGCAGTTCCTCCAGCACAATGGAGATATGGAGGGGCTAAACTTGGCAATTCTGTACTGTGTTAAATACCATCATTGCATAACTTTGTGAGAGAGCTCCCAAAGGTTGGTACATTTTGTGGCAGAATATGTATATTGTAGGGCTTTACGCCACTGTGTATCCGAGAAGGAGGCGTTGACATCTCTCTTCCAGTCTAGCATAGGGTTAGTTTTCTCGAAAATAAATTGTTGTGGAGGAAATTATAGAATAAAGAAATACCGCCTCTATGACCCTCAGTGGAGGTGAGGTACGTTTTAAGTTGCCAAAATAGCTCATATTTCCGGATAGGGTTGTTTATGAGATATGACTTTATGCGGGCATAAGTAAAGTATTCTGAGGTACGTAATCCATAGTCCACTTGCAAGAAAGTAAAGGGATTTGCATTGGAACCTAAATATAGGTCCGGTAACCATTTTCTTTCTAATGGTTTTTATTGAAAGTTTTAATCATTCACATAACAAGCAACTTATTGCATAGAAATAAGACAATAAGGTATGCTTAACTTTGGCTATACATTGTTTTAAGCAAGTCCTATTATAAATGAAGAATATTGACCTGGTAGAGTTCTATATATACTATCAGCGTGGATATTTCTTTATTCAGGGTGCCGCCCCTCCCTCCATGCGCCCCAATGGGAACTAGCTGCGCCCAAAAGGAGCATCAGCACCCAATTTCAATTGCCATTTCTTAAACTGTGATACAGATAAAAGTCTCTCAAAAGACAGTCTGTCCTACATATAATGCTAGGAATAGATCAGAGGTTCCATTTGTCTTGTTAGAGCAAATAATGCAAGGCCATATCTTATGAAACTTAGAAGGAAACTGTAAGATATCACATCAACAAGTTTAAAGGGATTTACAAAATATAAAAAGAAAAAAGAAAGGGAAAGAACATCCTAACGTAGACATCAATTGACACCAAAGCAGGTTGTTCCTATTGTCAAGTTCTGTTATATATCTTTATCATGGAACCAGCAAGTCCAACTTCTCCAGTTATTTGCAACTTTTAGTGAAGAGTCTGTATTGTATGCTAACAATTTTTCATATCTTGCAGATGTATGTACTATCTGAATAACTTCAGACACATTAGGAGTTATATTTGTTTTCCATAAAGATGCACTTGTCATACGGGCTGCTGTAAGGATCTATACTATTACAACATGGAATTGTTTAGGAATCTGGCTAGCTTGAAGTGTAGGAGTGCCACCTCAGGCACTGAGGAGATTAAGAAGCCCGTTATCTTGGAAATGAAAGAAAACATTCCAGAAACTTTGTAGGCTTCTGCACCTCCAGAACACATGAAATAAAGTTCCCACATCTCTACAATTTCTTCAGCATTTGGAAGTAGACTCAGGAAATATTTTTGCTAGCTTGTGAGGGACCAAATAGCTTCTATTTAGTAGTTTTAGAAAGTTATCCTAATGGTTAAGGCACCTAGAGGCTTTAAATGTGATGCCCCTAGCTTGTTTGCAGTCTGAATAGCTAAAATGTATTTCTAGGTCTCTCTCCTATGCTAACATTGGAGCTGTTTTAGTGCCCTTATCTTCAGGTTGTAGGTGGGTGTAAATTCTAGAGATACCTCTAGAGATACCTCTGTCAAATGTCTCTATTTACCACTATTTTTCTCACATCTTGCTTTGCCAATACGTGTTTAATTTGCAAGGGTTCATATTGGTTGTTTTCTAGGCTTATATCTTCAATATAATTTATGTTTTGAGAGATCCAGGAATGCACTTTAATAGTTGGAATAATATATTCCGCTATCGAAATTGGAGCAGTAACAGAAAGGTTGACTGATTTATTATTATGATTCTGATGGACCTCAAACCAAGCCTATAGAGAGGCCTGGATTGCAGTGAGATTATGTATCTTTCAAGGGAGGCCTGTTCTCAATGCTAGCAGTAGAGATATAAGGTCCCTGTTACCTGCTAAGGCTCTTTCTATAGCAAACGAATGCCTTTCTGAAGGAGAATCAAACCAGGCGTGCAGCTGTTCATTCAGTGTTGACTTATGATATTTTTCTAATGCCGGGAGACCCACTACCCCACTTTCTTTGTGTTTCGTTAGTGTAGAAAATGCCACCTTAGGTATCTTCCCTTGCCATATAAATTGTTTAAGAATAGAATTAAGCTTATGAAAGAAGCTAGTTGGAATTAAGATGGAAATTGTCCTGAAGATGTAGAGAATCTTTGGGAGTACTAGCATTTTAAATGCCGCTATATGGCCTAACCAGTTTAATTCGAATTTTGCAATGTGTAGTACATCCTGGACAAGAGGTAAGAAATTGGTCGTAAATGTATTTACTGAGGGAGACGTCAGGACTCTGCCTAAGTATGGTAATCTGCTTTGTGCCCAAGTGTAGTCATACTGCCTTTTTAAGGATGTTAGTCCAAGTCTGGAAATATTTATTGGGAGAACAGTAGATTTTGTAGCATTCAGTTTATAATATGAGGCCCTACTGAATTCATCAATAATAGTGCATACTGCTGCCAGGGAAAACCCGGATTAGTGAGAGTTAGAACCACATCATCAGCAAACAATCCAATTTTGTGCTGATGACCTGCCACTGTTATTCCTGTGACTGCTGGGTTCTTTATAATTAATTCAGCAAAGGGTTCCATTACTAATGTGAATATTAGAGGTGATAGTGGGCACCCTTGCCAGTTGCCATTTGTAATTTGGAAGGTTGTAGTTAATACATTAGACGTGTAGATGTTAGCGGAAGGGGTGGAATATAGTGAAAAGATTGCCGACAAAACAAATCTCCATAAACCAAATTTGCGCAGGACAGCTTGCTGGTAACCCCAGTGCACATGGTCGAATGCCTTTTCTGCATTGAGGGTTAGGAACGCCGTTGGCATTCTCCATTGTTCAGCTACATGTATAAGATTTTACATTCGCCATGTGCCATCTGGGGCCTGTCTACCTTGAACAAAACCTACCTGCTCTGAAACAATGAGTTTTGGGATAATGTTTGCCAATCTAAGGCTAGTGGCTATCACTTTGGTATAGATTTTCAAATCTGAATTTAACAGCAATATGGGGCGAACATTTTGTGGACTATCCAGAGATTTCCCTGGTTTTGGCAAGGTCACTATGGTGGCCTGTAACATTTCAGACTGGAACGAAGCTGTAGAAGCTATTTAGTTAAATAATGCAGTCATATGAGGAATCAGTACATCCTTATATGCTTTACAATATTCAGCAGTGAACCCGTCAGCGCCGGGTGATTTATTATTGGGCAGTTTGTTTATAACAGCTAGAATCTATTCATTTTTTTTGGAGAGTTGAGGGCATTCAGCTCTTCATCTGACACCGTTGGCAGCGATACAGAATTTAAGAAATTAGATATCGATATTTCGGTAGGCTGAGGGGTCATCGGGTCATTGGCTATGTTATACAGAAAGTTATAATATTTTTGGAAAGCATTTGCGATGTTCTCAAGATGGAACACTTTGATTTGGGTTTCAGGATCAATAATGTAAGCTAATTTAGATTTAATTTGCCTCTGTCTAAGATAATTAACTATGAACTTTCCTGCTCTTTTTCCCTGGGAGTAGTGAAGGGCTAGTTTAAGGCATTTTCATATTTTCATTCTAAAAGGGTTTTTAGATTGTTTCTATGTTGTGTCAGTTCTCTAATTTATCGCCTGCCAAGGTGGTCTTATGCTGAGATTCGAGCTGCTTAATTTTATACGGCAAATCAGACATAGATTGCATTTTTTTCCTTTTTTCCCTAGCTGCCATCTGAATCAAAAGGCCCCTAATGTAGGCCTTCTGTACACACCAGACCGAGGACAAGGATATGTCTGGCGTGGCGTTGGTGTCAAAAAATTCTTGGATTTTCTTTTTACGATCATCTTTAAATGGCAGTAGAGAGGTGAGTACCGCTGCTTCTGGTGAATGGGTTCTGGCAGGGTGGAGCCCAATGAGTGCTAGCCACAGCTCATCTCCGTCTGGCAATGTAGAAGAAGGAACGACTGCACCTCAAAGGAAGTCCGAAAAAGTATCTTTGTTTATTGAAGCATCAAATTAGCATGGGACAGGAAGAACCAGGTCAAAGGCAGACGTGTTTCACACTTAACAACAGTGCTTATTCATTTGCCTTTGACGTGGTTCTTCCTGCACCATGATAATTTGATGCTTCAATAAACGAAGATACTTTTTCAGACTTCCTTTGAGGTGCAGTCCTTCCTTTTTCTACATCTTTAAATTGCAGCCTGGAAAAAGGTTTACATTGTTAAGCCACATATAAGTAGGTCTTGTGCTGTTTGCCTCTTTGAGTGATATGGAGATTGGCGTGTGGTCCGACTATAGGATAGAATGGATTCTAGCCATTAACACTTTGGATAACATTTGTAAGTCAGACACAAAGAGGTCAATTTGTGTGTATACCTTATGTGGGGCAGAGTAGAAAGTATAGTCTCTTTCGTTTGGATTGAGGCACCTCCATATATCAAACAGATCATCATTGTGGAAGAATGGTTGTAAAGTGGTGCGGATCGAGACGTTGCTGTGGAGTCCAACTTGTGATCAACAATAGCGTTGAAGCCCCCACAAATAAGTAATTGACCTCTATGTATCTGGTGGATTTTTTTCAAGATTTTGCTTAAAAAAATCAGTTGACGTGAGTTTGGGGCATAAATATTAGCTAAAGCATAGGTAGTGTTGTTAATATCACACACAAAAATACCTTCCTTGCTGGTCTATAAGCAACAAATGCAACAAGAGTTTTTTATTGCAATTAAGGTTCCTCTTTTCCTGACCTCTGCGTTTGCCGTAAATACTGTAAGTGTGGAAATGACTTGTGTGAACATTTAGGAGGTTTACTGGCTAGGAAGTGAGTCTCTTGTACGCAGATGACATCTCCATTAAGATTTTTGGCTTCTTGCCATAATGCGTTTCGTTTATAAGAGCTGTTCAGCCCATGGGCATTTAAGGAAATTATTTTAAAGCGGAGTTCCACCCAAAAGTGGAACTTTCGCTGGTTGGATTCCCCCCCTCAGGTGTCACATTTGGCACCTTTTGGGGGGGGGGGGGAGTGGACACCTGACAGGTGTCCTTTTCCACACATCCAGGAGCTCTGGCCGGCCACCGCAGCTGATGACGTCAGCAGCCCGGCTCCCTCCTCCCTGCTCGCTCTGCTACTGGCCACCTGGCCAATAGCAGAGTGCAGCGGAGCTTCGCGCATGCACAGTAAGGTGCCCGGCATGAAGCTGTAATGCTACACGTCCAGGTTCCCTTACCCGCAATGGACACGGCTGCACCCGATCCCCGATCCAAAGATCTGATCCTATCCGGGTGCCGACATCGCTGGACTCCAGGACAGGTAAGTGTCCTTTTATTAAAAGTCAGCAGCTACTGTGTGTGTAGTTGCTGACTTTTTTTTTTTTCCCTGGCGGACCTCCGCTTTAAGTACGATTGCTGGAAACTGTTAGTTGATGAGGGCCGTTGTTTAAACATCTGTCAGCAGTATAGTATATCAGTGTACCTGGTTGGAAGTATATCTTGTACATCTTCGTGGAACTTGGACTTGATAGGAGGCTCAGTTGATGTACTGGATGCTTTCTTAAGGTTGATTCGGTGTCCTTGGTGTCATCAAAACGGTAAAAACTGGATAAACAAAGACTGAAAGAGACAGATATAAAATACAAGGAACAAGACATGTTTAGCAGTAACTACTGCCTTTGGTGACGGGGGTTTCAGCTCATCAGAACCACAGGGCTACATTCTTTGTGTTTTACACAAGAGCCTACCATCTTGAAGTAGGTAGTTTTGTCATGTTCAGCCGGGTACTGTTTCCCATTCAGGGTCCAGTGTTTTAGGTGAGGCTTTAACCATGTGACTTTGGGCTTCTATAGGTAGAAGGCCCCACTGTTTCGCCAGCTACATTCCATTCTCCACTGTGAGTACCGTGAAGTTTTTATGTTCCCATGTCACCAGCAATTTGGCTGGGAAGCCCCAAAGGTAGATTACATTATTGTTGCGGTACAATTTAGCGAGTAACACTAGCTTGCTGCAGGCTTGCATGGTATGTTTGGATAGATCCGCATAGAGGGAAATTCCGGAATATGGTTCAGGTAGTGCGGGTGCGCGTCTTGCTTGTTGCATGAGTGCCTCTTTTATATGATAAAAGTGTATTCTGGCTATTATATCACGCGGAATGTTATCAGGCAAGAATGATGGCTTGGGGAGCCTATGTGCCCTGTCTACCATGATTTCCCTTTTAGGTGCATCAGGAAGAAGATCTGAAATCAGGTGCTGGATATGGTTGCACAATTCTGATGGAGGGACAGTCTCAGCAATCACCCAGAACTTAACATTTTTCCTTCTGGAACGATCTTCCAAAATCTGCTATTTTTAATGTGATAGCTGAAAGTTCATCCTCTACATCATTGTGAGCGTCTACCAGCTCATTATGTGCCACTGCAAAGTCACCCATCTTAGTCTCACTCCAATGTCATCCACTTCCTTCCTTATCTGTGAAACCATAGGCATCATATCTTTGTGAAGGGACCCCCTCAGGGACACTAACATATCTTTCAGAGTCTTGTCTGAGAGAAGCTGTCCTACAGCAGGTTAATCATCAATGCATTCTATAAACTCCCTTGTGGAGTTTTCACATGAGTCTCCCATTCCCCTCTCACCTGCATACTGGTGTTTTGGAGATTTCTTGGAGTTAGACTTTACAGGGCTATTGATCGGTGATTCCCTGTGAGAAGATCGGCTGCTGGCCCTGAAAGTGTTCCCTTTTGGTGTACTATGAAGGGAGGGAGAACGTGGCTGGTCCCTGCCTGCGCCATTTTTGGCTGAGTGTGCTTCGGCTGCACCGAAGTACATTGTCAGCTTGCTGGGTCCGGGAGGTGGTTTCCGCTTCCCCATAAGGATTTGCAGGCTGGCGCTGGTTACTGGGTGATGGCAGGACCGTTGTGCTGTGTTCGCCATTGCTCTAATGTGCTAGGAGCCGCTGTGAGGTCCGGGAGCTCTCTCCTCACACGGCCTTCTTTCTCGGCTGTCAGCTCCACCTCCTGTCTGGTAACCATTTTATTCCTTTGTTTGACCACTGGTCTGTGCTTAGTTTGGGAATTAATAATGATAGAATGGGCACAGGTATAGGAAGGGGAGCATTATGGAAAGACCGAGTTTGTTGTGTAACTAAGTGTTTTCAGGATTGCAGGGTTGCTATAACTGGAAGATGGAGATCCTTGGGTGTAGATTTAAAGTGAGGGAAAGCTAAGGCATATTTATATAGACTACAGCCTGAGTGAATGTTCAATTTCTCCCCAAAGCAAAGTGGGTGGATCAGGTATCCACCCCCTAAGTTTTGCCTACAGGGCTGCGGTGTGATAGTCAGCTAGAACTGGTAGTCCCATTTCCCCAGCTCTTCTTGTTTTACTAAGCTTAGCAAAGGCACTTCTAGCTCTTTTACCTCCCAGAGGACTCTAGCTAACAATGATTGCATGATTTGAAAAAATTTCTTATGTATAGGTATGGGTACAGAGCAGCTTATAGAGCAGTTGAAGTAATCGTTGCATTTTAAAAGCTGCTTGCTAACCATCCTGACCATGACAATATGTTTACTTAAGAATTGTAGCCCTGCTTTTAATTTATTTTCAAATGGGAGGTAATTGGCTTTGAATATCTGCTCAGGGTAGGGGGTAATAGTTATCCCTAGATATGAGATTCCAGAGTCATTCCACACATATGGGTATCTGGCTTATAGGTAACTTTTATCTCGCGGGAAGATCCCTAGGTCAAGGATGTATTACTTAGTATCCTTAACCTTGTAGTATTACGCTATACCATATCGGTTTAGTAGACAAGAAACACTTTGCAGGGAGGACACCGGATTTGTAAGCATTACGATCACTGCGAAAAGGCTTATGACGTGTTTACGGCCTTTTATTAAAAGCCATGAATATCAGGATTTCGTCTAATATTGGTGGCAAAAGGTTTCATTAGTAGGTTAACCACTTCAATACCGGGCACTTAGAACACTTCCTGCCCAGACCAATTTTCAGCTTTCAGTGCTGTTGCGATTCGAATGAGAATTGCGCGGTCGTGCGACGTTGTACCCAAACAAAATTTTTATCATTTTGTTCCCACAAATAGAGCTTTCTTTTGGTGGTATTTGATCGTCTCTGCATCATTTCTGATCACCGCTATAAACAAAAAAAGACCGAAAATTTTGAAAAAAAAAAACATTTTTCTTTGTTTCTGTTACAAACATTTGTATAAAGTAAATTTTCTCCTTCACTGACGGGCACTCATGTGACTACACTGATGGGCACTGATGAGGCTACACTGACGGGCTCTGATGAGGCAGTACAGATTGGCACTGATGAGGTGGCACTAATAAGGTTGCACTGATGATGGGGCAAATATGCAGCACTGATGGGTGGCACTGACAAGCAACACTGACGGGCACTGATACGTGGCACTGATATGCGGCACTGATGGACAATCCTAGGCGGCACTGATAAGTGGCACTGGGCACTGATGGGCACTGATAGGGGGCACTTTTAGGTGGCACAGGTGGGCACTGATAGGTGGCACAGGTGGGCACTGATAGGTGGCACAGTTGGGTACAGGTGGGCACTTATAGGTGGCAGTGGTGGGCACTGGTGCAACAAGCACTGTTAGGGATGGCACTGGCAGGCATCATACATGGGCACAGTGCCATCCCTACAGTGTATAATATTGCCCTTACCTGGTGGTCTAGTGGGGGCTCCCTGGTGGTCCTGGACGGCCTCTGTGTGATTCCCCTGGTGGTCCTGGGCGGCCTCCTTGCAATGTCCGGGGGGGCTCCCTGGTGGTCCTGATCCGGCTCCCTGGTGGTCCAGTGGGGTGATCCTGAGGGTGGCTGCACTGATAAACGTTCAGCGCAGCCCTCCCCATCAGGAGAGCAGCCGATCGGCTCTCCGCTGCTCAGGTCTGCAGACCTGAGCAGAGGAAAAGCCGATAAACGGCTCTTTCTATTTACACGGATCGAAGCCTTTTACCTCAGTCGGTAATGCGGTGGGTCAGACTGACCCACGGCACCACCGATCGCCGCGATGCGCGCCCCCAGGGGTGCGCGATCGCGGATTATCCTGAGGACGTCAATAGACGTCCAGTCAGGATAATGAGCCACCGGCCCGGACGTCATTTGTCAATGTGCCGGGCGGGAAGTGGTTAAAAATCAGGGGCGATAATGAGCACCCTTGGCGTGTGCCATTTGCAATCCCAAATGGCTTGGATATCATACCGGATATATACACCCGGGCTGATGGGGAGGTGTAAAGGGCTAGTATAGAAGAGAGCATATGCCCTAAGAAACCAAACCTTTCTAGCACTTTTGTGAAGTATCGCCACTGCACCCTATTGAATGCCTTCTTTGCATTCAAAGCCAGAAGAAGAGTAGGAGTCCATTGTTTCCACACAAAATTAATAATGTCATTTAAGTTGCCGGGTGGCATCTGATGTTTGCCTGCCTTTGTAAAGCCCGATTGATCTGGATCAATTAATGTAGGTAATACGTCCATCAATTTCAATGCTAACATTTTGGCATAGATTTTCAAATCCTTATTCAATAAAGAGATGGGTCTGACATTTTTGAGGTACATCCGGTGTCTTACCTGGTTTAGGCAATGTAATGAATAATGCTTCCAACATTTCAGAAGGAAAAAATGCTAAGGCAGCTGCAGTCCTAGAATCAGGTTGAAGTTCTTATAGTATTCCTCTGTTAATCTGTCCAGTCCAGGAAATTTGTTATTGGGTAGTGTATCTCTAACCTTCAGAATTTCAGGTAGGGAAAAGGGCGTATTTAAGTCTTGGAGTTGTGTAGAGGAAAGTTAGTATAGTTTTATCTCTGCTAAAAATGTTTCTATATCATAGTATTCACTATAGGAATCAGCACTTTTTTGTGGATCAATCGCCTTTTGTTTAAATGTAGGATTGAGCAAATATGGAATTCTAGTTTTGAAACATTGCCCTTGTGGTATGTGCACTAGCGCTTTCCCTGCTTTATTACTAGTGGAATAAGAGGACAATGTCATCCTCCTCTCTTTCTGCTGATATGTGTCAAGCAGAATGAGTCTGAGTTCATGATGCAAATTAGATAGTTTAGTGCTTATGAGAGGGGTGGGGTTTGCTTTGTTTTGAGCCTCTAGGGAACCAATTTCTAACAATAAAGTATTAACCTGCCGCTGCCTCTGCCTCTTAATTCTTGCACCTTGTTGAATATACATTCCATGTATATACGCCTTGTGGGCATTCCACAACACAAATGGATTATCCATAGAGGAGGAATTGATCTGGAAATACTCGGAGGGATGGTCCTCCAAAAATTTTTTTGTTGACAAATTTTGTATAATTTGAGAGTTAGAATGCCACACATAGGTATTGTTGCTTGGGTACTTGTCCCCAATCTCTATGAAAACAGAAACATGGTCTGACCATGTTATGTTATTAATTTTAGTTTGTATAATTATTTGGAGAAGCCACTTATCCATCAGATAGAGGTCAATTCTGGTGTATGTGCAATGTCTATGAGAATAAAAGGAGTAGTCCCTTTCGTTGGTATGGGTACAGTCCCATGCATCATCAAAGATCATGTGACTGTAGAAAGGAGGTCAAGGACAGAGACCTTTTGGAGGGTACCAATGTGGAATCCATTTGTGGGTCAAGTGTGACATTGAAATTCCCACGTATCAGTAAGGATCCTTGTTGAATCTTTTGTGTTTTAATTATTAGTCCATTTAGGAAATGAACTTGATGTTTGTTGAGGTCATACACATTAACTAGTATATATCGGGTGGCATTGATATCACACACTATGATAAGGAAGCGTCCATATGGGTCAGTCAATTATAAGCATAGTTGGAAGGAGATTGAGTCCTTAACCACTTGCCGACCAGCTCACGCAGATATACTGTGGCAAGCTGCTCGGATAATGTGAATCACCGTATCTGTATGTCGGTTCATGCATGTGGTATAGCGGGCACTCTGCACGCTGCTGGAACTCACCCACAGGTCTGGTGGACCTGATGTCCGCAGGCGACCTGCGATCACCGAGTACAGAGGCAAAATGGAGATCTGCCTTTGCAAACAAGGCAGATCCCCGTTCTGACAGGGGACATGTCAGAGATCTTCTGTTCACTGTGCTCAGGAACAGCAATCTCTGTCATGTCCTAGTAAGCCCACCCCCTACAGTTAGAACGAGGGAACACAGTTAACCCCTTGATCACCTCCTAGTGTTAACCCCTTTCCTGCCAGTGTCATTTTTACAATGATCAGTGCATTTTTATAGCACTGATCAATGTAATAATATCACTGGTCCCAAAAAAGTGTCATTTGGGGTCAGATTTGTCCACCACAATGTCGCAGTCCCACTAAAAATGGCAGCTCACCGTCAATAGCAGTAAAAGCAATAAAAAAAGTCCCTAAATCTGTCCCATAGTTTGTAGACTCGATAACTTTTGCGCAAACCAATCAATAAACGCCTATTGCGATTTTTTTTACCAAAAATATGTAGAAGAACATATATTGGCCTAAACTGATGAATATATTCGTTTATTTATTTTTTGGTTTTTTTTTTTGGATATAGCAGAAAGTAAAACAATTTTTTTTTTCAAACTGTCTGTCTTTTTTTGTTTATATCACAAAAAATAAAAGCCGCAGAGGTGATCATATACCACCAAAAGAAAGCTCTATTTGTGGGTAAAAAGGATGCCAATTTTGTTTGGGTACAGCGGCGTATGACCGCGTAATTGTCAGTTAAAGTGACGCAGTATCGTATTGCAAAAAATTACCTGGTCATTAAGGGGGTAAAATAGTGTTGAAAACCCTTAGGTGAGCATTTAGGGTGTGTGTCTTTGTGAAAATGTGTCTCTTGGATGCACAATATGTCACAATAAAGAGAGTCTGCCTCTCACCAGAGGGAATAACTTTTGGCTGGATGGTTTAATACATGCGCATTTAGACCCCTTTCACACTGAGGCGTTTTACAGGCATTTTATAGCTAAAAATAGCGACTGTAAAGTGCCTCTTAATTAAAGTCAGTGTGTCCTTTCACACTGGGGCTGCACGCTTGCAGGAGAGGAAACAAACTGCTGCAAGTAGCAATTTTGGGCCGATGCAGGAGTGATGTATACACCGCTCCTCCACCAACCCTGACAATTGAAATGTATGGGCAGCGCTTCCAACCCCTTTTTAACCCCTTATTAGGGGTTAAAAGTGCCCTGCTGCTGCCCGAATAGGGACGGCAAATCGCTGCTATAACAGCGGCAAAGCGCCGCTAAACTAGCGGCGCTTTACCGCTGATGCTCGGGTGGCCCCAGTGTGAAAGAGCTCTTAAGTATTTTAACCAGCATTGTAGATATTAAGTGGTACGCTAAGTTTCAAATGGTGAATGTACTTACATATTGTCGGGTTGGAGAGCAGACAGTGAGGAGTAGGTTGGTTTAGTCTCAAAACCAAGATATCCAGAGAAGCAGCTTGGTATGGAAGTTTGCATAGAATTTATAGGTTAGAGTTTCTGAGTAGGATGGTAACAACAATTCCTGGAAAAATAACAGGTAGAGAAAAAGTAAACAATGAAACGTTAAAAGGAGGGTTTTTATAATCCAAGTGCAGATCATTTCTGCTCAGGTAGGTGGGAGCTTATATCCAAATTAGAGCTCCAAATCATGGGGCCCTTTAATAAGGCTGCTTATTTAGGCAACAGAGCAGCTATGTAATAACATTAACATTTTGGGGCCTTCAGGTATCATTCACTTGCTGCAACTCCAGTGGAATTCTGCTGGGCCTGCTAGCAGGAGGGGATGAAGGTGGTTCACTAGGAAGAATCTTCCAGGTTTTTAGAAGCCAAAATTCTTTGTTAGGAGAGGTAATTACATGTGTGGAATCTTCCTTGGTGATGATCAATTTAGTTGAGAATTCCCACTTATAACCAATGTTATGGTTCCTCAATGCTTTGGTAATGTTGTTTACATTTTTGCGAAGTTGTAAGGTATATCGTGATTAAAAAGGTCAGCCTCACCTCCATTCCCTGTTCAGATGTAATTACATTCCCCTGCTGAATACCACTAAAAAAGATCTTAGATCCTGGTCCTACCTTTCCCACTCCTGGCTGGGGAGGATAGCAGTGATTAAGATGAATATTCTTCCTCATATTCTTTTTCTATTCCAGATGATACCAATGGGGATTCCACCTGGTTTCTTCACAGCACTCCAAACCATGATCTCCCGCTTCATTTGGGGGGGCAGACTCCCCAGAATCTCTAGAGCCACTCTCTTTCGCTCTAAGGGGTCTGGGGGTCTGGCCCTACCAGACTTGAAAACATATTATTATGCTATTGTTTTAGGTAGAGTTTCGGATTGGAAATACCAGAGAGATAGCAAACTATGGGTCAGACTAGAACATGAACTGAGTGGTACAGCATTGGATGTCGCAAAAAATAAAAACAGAGGTGATCCTATACCAACAAAAGAAAGCTCTATTTGTGGGTAAAAAGGATGCCAATTTTGTTTGGGTACAGCGGCGTATGACCGCGCAATTGTCAGTTAAAGTGACACAGTGTCGTATTGCAAAAAATGGCCTGGTCATTAAGGGGGTAAATCCTTCCAGGCTGAAGTGGTTAACTGCGATCATTACTATATTTTTTGCCTGCATGCTGGAGGTAAAATAGTGTTGAAAACCCTTAGGTGAGCATTTAGGGTGTGTGTCTTTGTGAAAATGTGTCTCTTGGATGCACAATATGTCACAATAAAGAGAGTCTGCCTCTCACCAGAGGGAATAACTTTTGGCTGGATGGTTTAACCACTTGCCGACCGCGTTCCGTCTTTTGACGGTGGCAGTCTGGCAGCTGTGAGCGAATCGACAAAAATAGAGGGCGATAGCGTGCACAGCTAGGGGGCGAGCGCGCGTACCCTCCAGCGTGGTCGTGACGGTCCCATTTGTTGCCGGACCGTTCAGTCAACATGAATAGACCAATGGATTTTGGTCTATTCATGTTGATCGTCCGGCGAATAGGATTTCTTCCCCTACCTGTGAAATGTAAACACAGGTAGGGGAAGTGATGTCATCTCCCCTCTATACTTTCTTTTCCATTGCAGAGAGGAGAGAGAGACACATCTAAAAATGTGAGTTTCACAAACAGCACACTGACACCAGGTCACATAGGCACATTTAACCCTTTAATCACCCCCTGATCGCCCCCCAGTTAACTCTTTCACTCCCTGTCACCCCCTGTCACAGTATCATATAGTGCAGCGATCTGATTTTTACCGATCGCTGTACTTGTGACCCTTTTGACGCTAAAACAGTGTTAGGGTAGATAGTATTAGGCCTAGTTAGGTGTAAATACCCCCCCTTGCCCCCCCAATAAAGGTTTTAACTTGATTGCCCCCTGTCACCTGTGATCACTGTATAAGTGTCACGGGTGACGCTAGCTAGCTAGATAGTTTTTTTCCCCATCAGATTACGCGCCGTATATTATTTTATATACCTTTTATAGGTTTTAACCCCCGATCACCCGGCGGTGAGCCCAGTTAGGTTTTAGCGTGCGTTAGGATCAGCGTAAATACCAGGCAGGGCCAGTTAGCGAGGCACTCTGACACGTACTCACACATTAGGTAGGTGCTAGATATTATTGTAATATCTGATCAGATCAATATCTGCGATCTGATCAGATCTATATTAGCATCCTCCTTAGATTTAGTGTTCTAAAAAACGCAGTGTTAGTGGGATCAGCCCAGATAACTGCTAACACCTGCGTTTAGCCTCTCTGCCCAGCCCAGCCCACCCAAGTGCAGGATCAATAGATCGCTGTCACTTACAAAACACAAAACACATATCTGCAGCCTTCTCAGAGATCACGCCCGATCCCTGCGAATTCTGACAGTGAATTTGGTAGCGACTTGACACAGCCTCTGACAACCAGGTGCACTTTTTTGCCTGTGAGTCTCACTTGTGTACCTATAAATTTAGAGGCCATGTCTAATCCGAGGTACACTAGTGATGAGGCCTACGCGATTTTGAGTATGACAGATGAGAGCGATGGGGAAGACTCACTGTCAGATTCAGACTCACCAATCGATTTAGTATTCGACAGCGGCTCCATGACAGAAAGCTCTGACGATTGGGTGGTCCCTGCTAAGGTTAGGTGTACCAGATCCCGTTTAGCTGTTGCTGAGGTGCAAGAACCGCAGGGCTCTCGTATGGAGCAGAGACCCAGTACTAGTGCTGCTACCCCTTCTGGTGACCTGGCAAGCACCAGCGGCCTAGTACATCTTGGTCATACAACCAGCACTGCAGTAACACTTGGTGACGTGGCGAATCCCATAAGTGCAGTTCAAGCTGGTGCGGCTAGCACGAGTAATGCCCCGCAGCCACGAAGACGTAGAACACAGGCCCGCAGAGCCCATAGTGCCCTTACTGATGCGCTTGCAAACCCTGATTGGCAACCCACCACTGATGCAGCGCCCGTACTTCCTCCATTCACTGCCCAACCCGGAATTCAGGTGAATACAGTTAATTTTAGGGCCATTGATTTTTTTTTCACTGTATTTCACTGAAGATCTCTATAGATCTATTGTGGACCAAAGCAATTTATACGCTGGTCAATACATCGCCGCTAATCCCCATTTGTCCCTTGCGAGAAATTGGAAACCAATTACGGTTTCCGAATTTAAGACATTTTTGGTCCTCACCCTCAACATGGGCATACATCATCTACCTGAATTGCGGTTATATTGGTCCAATGACTCAATTCATCACATGTAAGTCTACTCTGCTTCCATGGCCAGAACACGATACGAGCAGATTCTGCGGTTCATGCACTTCAGTAACAATCGACTCGATCGTCCATATGGAGACCCTGAATCTGACCGGCTCTACAAAATTCGGCCCCTCATAAACCACTTCAACCAGATGTTCGCAGCACATTTTATTCCCAACCAAGTTGTGTGCGTGGACGAGTCCCTGATTAAATTTGCGTCGTTTAAATTAGTCCCTGAGCAGGTGCGTGTGTTGAACCAACCCTTATTTTACACGACGCTTGTAGACCAACTTCACCAAATACTCCCCGGCTTAAAACATCTCGGCCAGTCTAAGTCCCAGAGGTATACCTGCTAGCTCAGCTAACAATGACTTCACGTACTTGGCGTCTTAGACGAGCATAGCACAAGACCGGTACCTTCGTCTCATCTGAATGTACACTACTTAACTCAGTAACCTGGTTATATTGGCGTTAAGTCCATCTACTACATACGGGTACAACTCCCACTCCTGGTTTTTACAGAATTTAAGCCTTTGGCATTAACCAAAGGTTAAAGAGCGTTCCCTGTTTACCCCTAAT
>BLSH010078506.1:272630-283330 GCA_018402905.1 Glandirana rugosa | reverse complement strand
CGGACATGTCGGAATGTTTTGACACTTTTTTGGGACCATTGGCATTTATACAGCGATCAGTGCTATAAAAATGCACTGATTACTGTGTAAATGCCATTGGCAGTGAAGGGGTTAACCTGCAGGGGGCGCTCTAAGGGTTAACTGTGATCCCTGGGCGTGTTCTTACTGTAGGGGGACTTGCCTAGCTGGGGAAAGGAAGTGGTCACAGCCTTCACTTACAGGAAGGCTGTGATCACAGCCCTTCCCCCTCACACAGAGCGGAGGTCCGTGTTTACATACACGGACCTCCGCTCATTCGCTCCGGGGGGGGCATCGCGGGTGGCCGGCGGCAATCGAAGCCGCCGCACCCGCTCCCTGGACCCCCCCGGACACAGTGAGCGCGCGCGCGCGCCTCCGGCGGCGCACGCGCGCTCACAGTGGCTCTGTATCGCAGCCGCCGTCGTATGACGGCGATTCGCGTTACAGAGCCACATTGTCGCCGTCAATTGCCGATCAGCCGTCGGCAAGCGGATAAACTATATTCTGACTTGGTAATGCAGCTGTATTACCATGTATGGAAAAAATATAAGATTATCACCAAGCACAGGAACCTACATTGGGCAGTATGAAAAATAATGGGCTATTCATGGCACATTTAATGTCTTGGAAAATCTCAATATTTATTGTGCAACAGATCTATATTGCAATTTAAAAAAAATCCTCTCTAAAACTTATTATGTCTAAACAGAAGCTTTTATTATGAACTTTTGTTTTGCAAATCTCATTTACAATTGGTCACTTATGAGTTTTTCTACTTCTACCTATGACATGATTTTAGTAAGCAATTAAAAAGAATTAAGGATGAGAAATTAACTCTAGTTAAGTTCACTTCATCAAAGCAAACATCAGACAATAAGCATAATTTACACAGCAATGTCATCCTATAATGCAATTTCTCAAAAATGTATATAAGATAAAGAGAAATAATTGAAATATATACTGAAATGTAAAATAAAGGTAAAATATAAAGTAAAGAAAAATAATTTGAAAAAAGTAAGTGGGTTGAATACATTTAAAATAATACACATATTGGACACAGGTTATGGCAGTCACTGTAAAGAATTTCAAAGATCACTAAATAAATAAATATCTTACTCTCATGTATTTATTTAAAATCATTTGTATTTTGGCGGCTGCTCCATTTATTTATATTATTTTGTTTCTCTGAAAATTTTGTAACAATACTCATTACATTAACATGCCGCATTGCCATTTTACAAGACACTCTTTGTACATATGTTTTATTTTCAATAGTTTTGTAACATGTCCATGTTTGTTAGCTTTCTTCATGTTTTATTTTTATAAACCTTGTTTTTACCTGTCACAAAGCTCACAGGTCTTCAGTTACATGAACGGCCCATTGAGAATCACATTAGTGTAAACTGGTCGTAAAGTTTTTTAAGGTGCATTCCATTAAAATGATCCCTGCAAGGGTAACATACAAGTTCACTATAGGGGCCTATATCAGGCAGTCAGGTGCATTCAGCGAAATACTGCAGGTTAACGCATATGAGTTAAAGCACTGCAACAACCACAGAGGTCTGAAGGGGCCCAAAATAGTTTTCAATAAATTATTCTAGTGATTTTTATTTAAAATAATAAGGGAGATGAAGATCACATTGATATGATCCTTACTTTAATTCAGATTTAATTCTTAAATCTAAAAATATCATCTTGCTTTTGAATAGCAGTAATGGCTACAATTATCACTGATGCAATTATACAATCTGGGGAATCTTATTTGATTGTTAAAACTAATAGCTCTCTGTGTTTAGCATTGTTATTAGCTTAATATAGTTTAGGTATGCGTAATAGGTAGGGATAATGATGCAAGTTGTAGCTCAGTTAGCCAGTAATAATAAATACTATGCTAGGGATGAAAAAATAAAGCAGATAAAGTAAACATTAAAAAAATGACCTGTCTCAGACTGTATTCACCCAGCCCAAATTAAATGCACATGAAATTCTTGATCTAGTAACATTAGCATGTAACCTCTCATTAGATTCAGAATAGGTACCAGATGACTGGAATATAGTCAATATTACTCTAGTCTCTGAGCAATAATTATACTAAAGGTGAGTCTAGGGGGGCTGTAGGCAGAAAATCATTAAACCATTAGAACAATTGTATCCTCTTGTACAGAAATTACATTGGGTTTCCTACAAAAAAAAGGTTATAATCATAGCAATTTATTGCTGTCTTCACTGATGATAGGGATGAAGTTCCATTTTACGTTGGTTTGAAGACAGTGGCCATATTAAAGTGGTTCTAAAGGCTGTAGGTTTTTACTTTCATGCATTCTATGCATGAAGGTAGAAAACAATTCTGTATCCAGCCACCCCCCAAGCCCCCTTATACTTACCTGAGCCCCATCCAGCAAGTGCACAAGAGCACAAAAGCAGCAGCTTCTCCACAGGGCAGATCCACAGCAGGGGAAGCCATTGGGTCCCACTGCTGTCAATCAAATGCTGTGAGTTGGGGGCAGGGCTGTGCCCCGCTGTTTGTGTCTATGGACACAGGCAGCCAGGGCCAGGTCAAGCCCACATGAGTGTCCTCATAGAAAGTAGCTTTCTATGGGGGCACTGGATGAACAGGAGCACTGTCAAAGGGCCCGAGAAGAGGAGGATTGGGGCTGGTCTGTGCAAAACAATTGCACAGCGCAGGTAAGTATGACATGTTTTTTTATTTCTGAAATAAAAAATTGAACTTCAGAAACACTTTAAACTGCAGCTCTTTCCATAGTAACCTGCTTTTTGCTGCTAGGTTTTCCTTTTTCCTTTAACCCCTTCATGATGAAGGTAAAACAAATCCTAATGCCTGAACGCAATTTTGCAACTTTGACATGTGTTAGTAAAACTGTACATATCATTGCAACTACTTACACCTTGTACCAAAAATCTGCTGAAATTGTCGGGAACCGACCAACTTTTGGCCCGTGTGTACAGCTGTCTGTTCTACAGAAGCTGGTCTCATGACTGACTTCTGTCAAATGGGCATGTTGGAACACCAGCATCCAACCAGCATTTGATCAGCACTGGCAGCCAATTTGAAGACAATCCTTGCATCAGCAAGAATGAGGACAGCCTCAGCAAACTGGTGGCCTATTTATAAATGTTGGTCAAACAGGCCTTTTACTGTTTCATAATTGCTTGATCGCTAAAACTGCCTACTAAAACTACTACTAAAACTACCTGAACTTAAAAAAACGTAACTGAAATGCATCATATTGGAGTGCATATGTAGACAAAGATAATTGTAAATTAAAAAGAAAAATTCCACACTCAAGTATGAACTGCATGAGCCGGCTTTCACTGAAGCTGTGAGTGAATATCATACTGTACCATACCACCATAAACAGCTCTAAAGCACCCCACCTCTCCAAACCGGTTATTTCCCTGCTTCCCGACCACTCGCCACACTCATACTGTGGCAAGGTGGCTGAATAGCGCGAACCGTTATAGTTGTACGTCGGTCCATGCATGTGATATAGTGCACAGGAGCGCGCCCACGGGTCCTGCGGATTCGATGTCTGCCAGCAACCTGTGATCGCAGTATGCAGAGGCAGAACGGGGATCTGCCTATGTAAACAAGGTGGCACTTTTTCCAGGGGGGGCATAATTTCAAGGTCATCCATGCTCTGCCCCTTTTTGACAATGTCATCATTACATTATCACGGTCAGAGACTGCAGACGTAGTACAGGAGATGGTCAGAGACTGCAGACATAATCCAGGAGATGGTCAGAGACTGCAGACTTGATACAGGAGATGGTCAGAGACTGCAGACATGATCCAGGAGATGGTCAGAGACGGCAGACGTGATACAGGAGATGGTCAGAGACTGCAGACATGATCCAGGAGATGGTCAGAGACTGCAGACGTGATACAGGAGACAGTCAGAGACTGCGGACATGATACAGGAGATGGTCAGAAACTGCAGACATGGTACAGGAGACAGTCAGAGACTGCAGACATAGTACAGGAGACGGTCAGAGACTGCGGACATGGTACAGGATACATTCAGAGACTGCGGACATAGTGCAGGAGATGGTCAGAGACTGCAGACATAGTACAGGATACGGTCAGAGACTGCATATATAGCACAGGAGACAGTCAGAGACTACAGACATAGCACAGGAGACAGTCAGAGACTGCGGACATGGTACAGGAAATGGTCAGAGACTGCATACATGGCCCAAGCGACTGTCAGAAACTGCATACATGGCTCAAGAGGATAAGGACCTTGTGGGAAACCCCTGATCTGATCCCTGATTCCAGGGGGGGCAATTGCCCCCCCCCTTGCCCCTACCCGTGGACGGCCATGCAAGGTGGATCATTGTTCTGACAGGGGACATCTCAGAGATCTGCTGTTCCCAGTGATCGAGAATAGCGATCTCTGTGGTGTTCCAGGCAGCCCATCCCCCCTACAGTTAGAACACAACCAGGGAACACAGTTAACCCCTTGATTGCCCCCTAGTGTTAACCCCTTCCCTGCCAGTGTCATTTATACATTGATCAGTGCATTTTTATAGCACTGATCAATGTAATAATGTCACTGGTCCCCAAAAAGTGTCATTTGGGGTCAGATTTGTCTGCCACACTGTCGCAGTCTCGCTAAAAATTGCAGATTGTCACCATTACCAGTAAAAACAATAAAAAAAAAATAAAAGACCCAAAATCTATCCCATAGTTTGTAGATGTGATAACTTTTGCGCAAATCAATCAATATACACCTATTGAGATTTTTTTTACCAAAAATATGTAAAAGAATATATATAAAGAAATTAATAAATTTGTTTTTTATGTGTTTTTGGATATGTATTATAGCAGAAAGTAAAGGAGGACCCCATTCCCATAAATGTGAACCTCTGGCCAGGGACCGTGTTCTGTAACTAGCCTACTTCCTGATCCATGGGTGGGGACTCCGTCTGCCATGGAGTCCATCAGGAAAGGAAAATTATGGTAAGTATTTGATAGGAAATTTTCAGTTTTCCTGACAGACTCCATGGCAGCCTATGTGTGGGAAATAACTAGCCAAACCACACGAGAGGGTATGCTTCAACAAAAAAACAGGATTTAATTTGCCCCGTCAATTGACAGGATACTTCGCTCAAAGTTTACAGAGGATAAAGAAGCCGGTTCAACACAGTAATGTAACATGAACGTGAACGTATTGATAGAGGCCCACGAGGCCGCTCTGCAGATGACTTCTGGAGCCACGTGACGGGCAGCCGCCCAAGACTTTGCCAACCCTCTAATGAGCTGTCACCACCTCTGGAGGAGCCAACCCCTTCGCTTTGTATGTCGCTGGATCACCTGGACAATCCAGGATGCTATTGTCCTGGAAGAGGCCCGCTTCCCTTGTTCTTTCCAGAAAGTAAGAGAAAAAGATAGTCCGAGCGTCTAAAGGAAGACATCACTTGGAGGTATTCCTTCAGTATCTCGCCCACATCCAGCGGGTGTACATCTCCGGCTCCCGGGTTTCTGAACGTGGGAAGGACAATTTCTTGATTCTCATGGAATACTGACTTCACTTTAGTGTTTGACCTGAGCATGGGTATAAGTACTATCCTGTCGGGAAAAAAGATCAAAAAAGGTTCTTTATGGCGGAGGGCACCAATTTCTGAGACCCGTTTGGTGACTGCCACCAGGTAGGCAGCCTTCAAAGACAGAGCCTTGATTGAAGCTGCCCCAGCTACAGTCGAAAGTGAGTCGAGTACAAGGGGCAAGTCCCACTTCGGGAACCTTGGTCTCCTTTGAGGTTTAAGTCTTGCTGCACCTCTATAGAACTGCTGGACCAGAGGGTGAGAGGCCCACGTGGACCCAGCGAAGGCTGACAGGGCCGAAACTTGAACTCTCAGCGAACCGACTGCCAAGCCGAGGTCTAGACCTGTTTGAAGGAATCATAAGACTGTCTGAACCTCCGGATCTTTGAATGGCTTCCCTACGGTGGATGCGAACTCTTCGAACTTGGCCCAAATTTTCCTGTATACTCTGTTTGTGCTTGCTTTCCTTGAGCTCATGAGAGTGGAGATGACGTTTGCCGTGCAGCCGAGGGCTTCCAACCTCCCCTTCTCAAGAACCAGACCGTCAGTCTCAGGATTGCTGGGCAGGGGTGTAAGACTGCCCCTTGGGATAGCAGGTCCGGCCTGAGAGGGAGGGGTACTGGATCCCGAATGCTCAGTTGGGTGAGCAGGGGGAACCACGGCCTGTTTGACCAGTATGGAGGTACCATTCCTACCTCGACTACCTCCGCACGCAGTCTCCGGAGGAACCTCATGATGACCGGAAATGGGGGAAAGGCATATGCCCTGTTGAACTCCCACTTGTCCGTCAGGGCGTCCATCCCGCAGGCCTGGCTGCAGCGGCTCCAGGTGTAGTATCTCTCGATCTTGAAGTTGCAGGGAGAGGCAAACAAGTCCACCACGGGATGGACTCCCAATGACAGGATCCACTTGAAAGTCTCTCTGTGGAGGGGCCATTCGGTGTTGCCTAGCCGAACCCTTGAAAGAAAGTCTGCTTGAACGTTCTGGGCTCCGGGAACAAACACCGCTGAGAGGTTGACTAAATACCTCTGGGCCCACGACATGATTGGTTCGACTTCTCGGAGCAAGGTGGGGCTCCGTGTCCCTCCCTGTCTCTTCACATAGGAGACCACCATGGTATTGTCCATCCTTAGAAGGACAGACTTTCCCTTCAGGAGATGACTGAAGGCTTGTAGAGCGTGAAAGGCCGCACAAAGCTCCAGAACATTCAAGCCCGGGACACGGGCAAAGGGATCCCATCTGCCCTGTGCCAGTTCTGACTCGTAATGGGCTCCCCATCCCATACTGCTGGCATCGGTGGTAACCACGGCCCACGAGATGGGGACGATGGAGTGGCACGTAAGCAGGTTCCTCCGCTGCAGCCACCAGGGGAGGCTGACCCTCATGGCTGATGTTATGCGGATGAGCTGATTGTTGTCGATTGAGTCCCATTGAAGGAGGAACCCTGCCTGGAAGGGACGCAGCCTCCAAAGGGCCATAGAGACAATTGCCACCGCTGCCATCCTGCTGAGCTTTCTGTTTCCTGGGTAACTTGCAGGCTGTCCCCACCACTGGACATCTGTGCCTGGAGCCACTCGTCTGCCCGTGGCTGGGCTCTGGGTTGCACCGCAATTACCAGCATGCCCGACTCTCCGAATTGGACGCCTGACATGTAAGTGCCCAATTTCTGTTATGAGTCCAAGGAGGAGGACAAAAAAGGAACAGGGTCCCTGACCAGAGGCTCACATTTATGGGAATGGGGTCCTATAGCATTGGAGAGGAGGCGGGGTTAACCCAGACGTAGGCTGCCATGGAGTCTGTCAGGATATACGTCTTTTTTCTAATTTGACAGTCTTTTTTTGTTTATAGCGCAAAAAATAAAAACCACAGAGGTAATCAAATACCACCAAAAGAAAGCTCTATTTGTGGGAGAAAAAGGACATCAAATTTGTTTGGGTACAACGTCACATGACTGCGCAATTGTCAGGAAAAAGGGCACAATGGGATACCGCAAAAAATGGCCTGGTCAGGAAGTGGGTAAACCCTTCCGGGGCTGAAGTGGTTAAAGTATGTGTGTTATTTAATTTTGTTCTCAGAGTTACATGAAAAGGACCTTCTCCCTGCTGTACAATATTTTTTAAAACATTTTTTGCCATTGGTACATATTTTTATAAATTTTATATATTATTTTATATATATATATATATTTTATAAATAATTTAATAAAATGATTTTTGCCACATAATCTTCAATAAGATTCACCACTAAATCTGGGTTTTCCAAGTTTACGACAGGATTTGCCAAATTCCATATCAATCAAACCCAGGCAGGTTCACTTATCATCAATTGACAACATGAGTACCTGAGCAAAGTAGTAAAATAGTATTTACTGCAGCATCACCGATTACAACAATTCATACATGCATGCATGGATAAGGGTCTGGAATGTGACTTCATTTCTGGAGCACATGTACAACAACTCATACATGCATACTTAGAAAAGGGTCTGGTATGAGACTCCATTACTGGAGTGCATGTAGACAGGAAGTTGCTGAAAAGACAACAGTACTGAAATGTAAAAAAAGATACTGAAGATAAGTATTAAAAAAAAAAGTATTGACAACCGTGCTTTATCAAGAAAAATATCATGTGCTTTACTTTCGGAAAGAGGTTACTTGGCTATGCGCGCTACTTTTTGGCAGTGTCAGCTTTTAAACTATATGCTCCATAGCCTCTTATATCATGGGTTTTATTCTAAATTTATGGCCAACATTTGAATGTTTTAATCAAACTTCAGATTAACAGTGTTAATAAATAAAATTAGTATTTCACATTAATAGGTGTAAGGCTGTGTTATCCAAGCTCATTACATGATTTAAAAGTAATATTATTTGAATTGGTGCCCAAAAATGTATCTTATTTCTGCAGCAATGACCTTTTCTATCATTTCAGTAACATCTTGGCTTCTTCAGCCAATTAGTTTTATTTTCACTAAGTAAACAGATTTCCTGCACAGCATGAGCTCATGGGACCCAAGGTTACAATAAGAAGAGTTAGTGCTTGACTCAAGTTTATAAGATATGCTACTCTGTGTCTAAAATGACCTACAGAATTGGATGGTGGGAGGCAGGACACTGTATGATGTCACCTGCAACCTGCATGGACCTAAATCCACAGTTTAAAGAATTGAAAGAAAAAGGGGATATTATTTAAGCAAATAAAAATAAATATTATGAAATGTGATAAGCAAAAAATAGGCATATCAGCAAACTGCAATTTTATTCTCTAGATTTGACTAATTTGTCCAGTCTGCAGAGAATTTTCCATTTCATTCATTATCTAGATTTCTATATTATGAGGCTCTCTCCTGTGCAGAAAATACCCAGGAAATGAAAAAATGATTACTGCATTTCTCCCTAGCTTTCTATTTTTAATTTGTATGTATATAATGTATTGGTTGTAAAACAAATTGCAATGTACAGGGGTATCAATCTCCTTGAAAAGAAAGGTTTTCTGCCTGCTTTGTAAAATAACAGAAATAAAAGAAATGTTATAGTCAAGGGTAAACCAAATGCATTAATACATAATTAATACATAATTCTATGTCCACTCTAAATCAACTTGGATATTAAAATTCAGTATTATAAAATTAAACCTATTGTTGTATTGATTACATATGACTGCTTCACAGTTAATCTGGAAACTCTTCAATAGGCATGGCCGATGCTATCATCTCTGCATAACTCACTTGGCTTCCCTTCACTTTTGCCTATTTGCATAATACAATTCCATCCTAGATCATTTTCAGCATCAATCACACTTTCAGTTTCCTGTGAAACTAAAGAAGCCTTCCCAGAACCAGTGGCCACCTCCCTGTAAAGGTCCTGCTTGGCTTCCTCATATCAACCTATTCAATAATGGGTTCCAACCCATGCCATTCTCTATTCTCAGAGAGAAAAATGTCACTTTCAGAGAAGGACATTGCCAGTAGGGATACATGTTTTTGTATGGCAACTGCAAGCAAAGGGTCTGCTATTAACCCCACTACACTGGAAGATTATGACTGCAGGGGTCAATTCAACTAAGGGGCTATCACAGGCTCTCATCTAGAGAGCCTGACTATACCTGTCCAGCTGATTCATTTATAAAAGTTGTACTACAGCTTCCATGAAAGAAACAAGATCACCAAATGGAGCAGGTAGAGCTATCAATCATTCATATATCCTCCATTCACAGATCCTGTTTCATTCAAAGAAGCTGTAGTACTTCTTCTGTTAATGTAAGTTACATCGTCTGCTGATTTTTCAGTTTTAAATTTTGCCTTAAATCACTGCCTTATGAAAGTACAGGGTGGGCCATTTATATGGATACACCTTAATAAAATGGGAATGGTTGGTGATATTAACTTCCTGTTTGTGGCACATTAGTATATGTGAGGGGGGAAACTTTTCAAGATGGGTGGTGACCATGGCGGCCATTTTGAAGTTGGACATTTTGTATCCAACTTTTGTTTTTTCAATAGGAAGAGGGTCATGTGACACATCAAACTTATTGATAATTTCACAAGAAAAACAATGGTGTGCTTGCTTTTAATGTAACTTTATTCTTTCATGAGTTATTTACAAGTTTCTGACTACTTATAAAATGTGTTCAATGTGATGCCCATTGTGTTGGATTGTCAATGCAACCCTCTTCTCCCACTCTTCACACACTGATAGCAACACCGCAGGAGAAATGCTAGCACAGTGCTCTACACGTCGTGGACTTTGATGCCTATGACCTTCGGACACGATCGTAAAGAGGACGCCACAACGATAGTCACACACTTCTCACCCTCTTCTCCCAACGTAACTGTTAGGTTGTGTTACCCGTAGTGTAACTTGTGTAAAATATTCATCAGTCTTTGAACATTTATTGAGTACTTTCTTATTTCAATGTAATTTTCGTTCGTGTGGTAACAAAAAGAACACTTTAATAGTTATTCAAACTACACAGTGTACTGGGAGAAGGATAACTTTTTTGTTTTCAACCTATGTTTTACAGGTTGAAGTTTTACCGGCGGTACCAGTGGTGGGTAGAACTTTTCAAAGGGGGGAGTGTATATGATTACACGGTGTTTGTCCTTCAATTATAGTGGT
>BLSH010078506.1:241006-262529 GCA_018402905.1 Glandirana rugosa | reverse complement strand
AGCACAGACAGCAGTAGTAAAGTAATCTATCTCAGGATGCAGGATCAGGTCTTAAAATGGCTAAAATCTGTCCCTCACGCCGTCAGCTACCTTTCCCTATACTAACCCAAGGAGCATGTGACTGCAGCACTGTGACTCCAGCTTATAAAGAGGCTGGGTCACATGATGCACCGGCCAATCACAGCCATGCCATTAGTAGGCATGGCTGTGATGGCTTCTAAGGGCAAACCACTGAAACGCTTGTTGATTGGCTGCCCTGCAGCTTCTCAACACGTGGAGTAAAATAGCAGAACCCCGGACCGAACCCGAACGATTTTTGAAATGTCCGGGTCCGGGTCCGTGCCACGGACACCCTAAAGTTCGGTACGGACCCGAACGTTACAGTCCGGGTTCGCTCAACACTACTAAATAGTTGTGTAGCAAGTAACTAAGTAATTATTTTAGCTTTTGTATCCTGCAAATATAGTAATTATCATTATGTGAGTACCCCTGGATTCTTCTGTTTAGACTGCCGTTATATAAGTGAGAACGGGGATTCACACAGGAACAAAAAGTGATCATAGTGAAATACTTAGGCCATTTTTATTTGTTGCAGTGCCAACTATCTGCACCTCCCTTGGCTTTTGCGAGAGCTGTATGTTTCTTTACAATATGTTTCCTTATTGTTATATCTTCTACTAAATCATTCTCCACTACTTCAAGGAGGACAGCGATGGTAACATTTTCCCTGGTATATTGAATTTCTAATATGCTGCTTTTAATACCTTGTTCTTCACAAATGTTCTTTCTAAGATTAGGGTGTATCTTTGTTCAATATATAGAACATGAATATTGAATGTAATTGCTTAAATACAGAATGTTTATATTTCCTATCACTGGACTCAGTAGAGATGAATAATGAATAAACAATGCAAAAATTCCCTAGCAATCAATCCAGCTAGTCAGCACAAAGAACTAGTTATAAATTGCCTTTAACATTTAGGTTTAAAACAAAGGTCTTTTCACATACATTTTCACATACATATGAAGCAATATTACTTCATCACATGCCTTTTGTAGAGATGAGTGAATCTGCTCAGGTTTGATAATTGGAGGAGTTTGTCAAATCTTGCTTGAAGTCCATGAGACCTGAACTTAGCAGGTCACCCCACTGAAGTATATGGGGGAAATCTTGACTAGATTTTGGCCATTTTTAGGTTTAATAAGGAAGTTGTTGTCAAAAAGGGGTGCAGGGAGTGAGGTACTGTCATTGGGAACATTTAACAAAACAAAGAAAATATTTTTAAAATATACATTGCGGAGAGGGTACCTTTATTGCAATCTCAAGGATGAACACCAATCCTTTAAATTACATACAGTACTTGAGTGATGAGCTGTATAAGATGTTAAGTAACAGTATGATTTTCAAAAACAGTGTCAGCAACACTGTATTCTGGCATCACATATTTTTAACGTGTGACTGCTTTTTTTTTTTTCCTTTTACATTTACTTTGGCTTACATACAACACCAGAACCACAATTTGTTTGTCTTCAAGTTTTAAAAAAAATGCCTTTTTTGGTAGTTTTGGCTGCAACACCTATTTTTTTTTTATTCAGGCCTGACTAGAATGGTAGAGGTATGCATAGTTACATAGTTGCATAGATAGTCAGGTTTAGCAAAGACACTAGTCCGTCTAGTTCAAGCAATAAAAAAACACCCATACACACACACACACACACACACACACACACACACACACACACACACACACACATAGAAAACCTCCATATTTACTAATCTATAAACACAGTTGTTACAGAGGAAGGCAAACAAAAAACAATAAACCGTGGTCCAATTTGCTCCAGTGGGGGAAAAAAATTCCTACCTGATCCCCAATGAGGCAATCGGATACTTCCTGCATCAATGACCCCTGTCATTATTACCTCGAATTATTAATATCAAGTGTCCGTCATTTATTAAGTGAACCTTCATATTCAAAAGTAATACAGATCTTCAGACGACACAACTTAAAGAGTCCTCCTCCTACATAAGAGATAATGAGGGCCCAAATATAACTTTATTCAAGGTGGTATAATAAATCTTCTCCACTAAATCACTGTGTACCACTGAGCTATCATTGGCATGATATCATCCATCAAAAGAATATCTTGACCATTTTTATCATGCATATACTCCTTAAATTGAAATGTCCTTATCTACTCTGTGTATATACTGAGATGAAGCAAATCCCACCAGGTCTTTCAAAACATTATGCATCTGTGGTCTAAACCACCTAAACCTCCATATAAAAATGAAACTTTCTTTGGTGCAGACAGACAAATAATTTTCAAATGCATTTTGAGTGCTTTAAACACTGTCCTAATTAATGGTAATTTTTTTAAATATTTCTTGTTGGTTTGATTTTTCAGTCAATGTTGCAGCAAGTCATCTTTTAGTGTTAACTCGCTTACCCTACTTAGATACGATGGCGCAATTTTGTGGGGAGGCTTGGGAGGGTTTAATGACCAAAATTCAGGATACACAAAATATCTCTGAAATTTCTGAGGAAGACCTGGACAAAGCGACTACAGCGTCTTCTTGACAAAAAAGTCTGAATATTTTGGCATAAAAAGTTTTTTGAAAAATATATGGAAAGTAAGATCATACCATGGGGGTTAAGAATCCAGATCTTTCCAAATCTGCGTAAGGTTGATGATTCCCTTAAGCATATTTGGGAACAAAACTTGGAATCCTGTTCTCTGGAGATGCTTTCCATCTTACGTACACAATATGATCATGGGATTGAGAACTTGGATCAATTGATCATTAAATGGTACAGCGAATTCCAATCTATATGTTCGAGTACAACATTTATTTTTGTGAAAAAGCATATTGAAAGATATGCCTGTGACATCATTAAAAATAAAGACAATAAATATGCAAGGGATTTGCATGCCCATGAAAATGGATATGCATATAAATGGAACTCCACCACTACCCCAAAACCATCAAAAAAGTATACTTCTCATTCCACAACTCATAAAACTAAAGATACATCTAATCTCTCTTCTTCCTCGTCATTATCTTCTAGTCAATCAACGATATATCTTGATCTGTCCGGAGACAGACTTCCTAAAAGGCGAAAATAGGATCCAGAACAGCTTTCCACTTTATCCTTACAACGGCACCTGGGCTCCACTCTCACTCGGCGATCACAAGCCGGGCGTCCGAAACCATCACAAGCATGGCCTATGGCCTCTACTTCTGTTTCATCGCACCTCGCACCTGGTACTCATATGCACAATTCTCCTTCTTTTTCTTCTAAAGCACTTGCGTTGATCCCATCTGTGTCTGGGACACAGAACATTCACAATCTTAAGGTGAGTGATTCCTCTACTAGTGATGTACCCTCCACTGTTGCACAACCAACCAATCCCAGCCCGGGAATTGTCCCACAGGCTGGGATGTTGGAGATCAGGAAATAGAGATCATTAATCTATCCCAATACTCACTTTCAGTGGATGAATCTCAGGTTCTGAAATTGGGCCTGACTTTTTGTCCAGAGACCAAAGCAGATGTGTTCCTTACCATTAAGGATATACACCTGTTTGCCAGAAAACTCACCTATAAAACCATATATAATCGGCGTACAGAGGAAACCCCAAAACTCCCAGATATTCCACCTCAATTTGATTTTGAGGACTGTCAAATCATGCAAGACTTGATGGAACTGTGGGAGGAAGGTCATGTGGACTCTGATTCTTCTGAGCCCATGACCTTACCTGCCATTTCCATAGCGGGTGTGTCCTTCCCGCCACCATCTTCTTTTAAACCCAAATCTACAGCCTTTCCTGCTCTTAATACAAATCCAAATATTTGTCCATTTGTACAACAGACTACAAAAGAATTGGAAAAAATTAAGGTCAGCATTCCCTCTCCTTCCAATCTTGCGGTAGCTCACAGATGAGCGATTAAATCTCTACAATCAAATTCCAATATTGTGATTAAAATGGCTGACAAGGGTGGTAACATAGTAATCATGGATCTAATAGACTATGAAATGATGCGCACCAACAACTTGAACAATAGGGAATGGTATCGCCCCATCACTAAGTCTGTAATTGCCAACTTTGAAATTGAATACTATGGAATTATACAAAAGGCCCTACAGAGGGGAATTATTAACAAGGACACTTGGAATTTTCAAAATAAAAGTGAACCAAAGATCTCTACCTTCTATGCGCTCCCCAAGGTGCATAAATCTATTATGAAACCCCCTGGCCACCCGATAATATCGGGCTGTGCTGGATTAACAGAGAATGCTAGTCTTTTGATAGACAACTACCTACGTATGTCCAGGACACCATCGACCTTCTACGGAAGGTGGATGGTGTCCACTTACCCCCGAATGTATGGCTTGTAACATTGGATATTGAGTCTATATAACAGTACCCCACATAAGAGAGGGCATGAAGTTATTGAGAAACTCCTTGGTGAGAGAGGCCCTCTGGCCACTAAATATAACCAATTTGTTTTGTAATTATTAAAATACATCCTCACTCGGAATGTATTTGTGTTTGGTTCCTCCCACTACCTCCAGGTGCAAGGGGTGGTGATGGGGACTCGGTGTGCCCCGTCATATGCCAACCTGTACCTGGGGGGGTGGGAGAGAAGTCTTTTCTCAAATGAAGATCTATCTCCCTTCTTCACACACATAGCGGCTTGGTATCGTTATATAGATGACGTTTTGATTTTCTGTTAACTTCCTGGATGTCCAATTAACCATCGATAAGGATGGCTGTCTTTGTTCCTCACTATATAAACCCTCAGCAGGGAATACTATTCTTCATGCTGAGAGTGTGCACCCAAAATCATTGATACAAAGTATACCTTACAGTCAATATTTGAGAATAAGAAGAAATTGTATGAAATTATATGATTTTGAAAAAGCATCAAAGGAATTGTATGAGAGGCTGAGGAAATGTGGCTACAGCCATTCCTGTCCAAGGGCAGCCAATCAACAAGTGTTTCACTGGTTTGCCCTTAGAAGCCATCACAGCCATGCCTACTAATGGCATTGCTGTGATTGGCCAGTGCATCATGTGACCCAGCCTCTATATGGGGCTGGAGTCACCGTGCTGCATGTCATATGCTCTCAGGCTAGTTTAGGGAGAGGATGCTGCTGGATCTGTGAGGGACAGATTGCAGATATTATATAACATCTCATCCTGCATTACTGAACGATCTGATTGTGGATTAGGTAGAGATTACTAGTACTGCTGCTTTGAGGGACAGATTGCAGACCTCATCCTGCTGCACAGAACGATCTGACTGGACTAGGTAGAGTCTACTGCTTAGAGGGACAGATTATTGTTCTAAAATCATCTCCAAGTTCTATAGGGAAAGGGTCCAGCTGTTTCTTTAATGGACAGATTATTGTTCTAAAATCATCTCCAAGTTCTATAGGGAAAGGTTCCGGCTGTTGCTTAGAGGGACAGATTATTGTTCTAAAATCATCTCCAAGTTCTATAGGGAAAGGTTCCAGCTGTTGCTTAGAGGGACAGATTATTGTTCTAAAATCATCTCCAATTTCTATAGGGAAAGGTTCCAGCTGTTGCTTAGAGGGACAGATTATTGTTCTAAAATCATCTCCAAGTTCTATAGGGAAAGGTTCCAGCTGTTGCTTTAAGGGACAGATTATTGTTTTAAAAAGTGCATCTACATTACTGGTTTAAAAAAAAAAAAAATTCCAAAAACTACATTTGCGGCCAACGGTGCATTTCTTGCACAAAAATAAAAAATGTCTACATTGTTGGTTTTAAAAAAATATATATTCTAAAAACTACATTTGCGGCCAGCGGTGCATTTCTTGCACAAAAAAATAAAAAATGTCTACATTGCTGGTTTAAAGAAAAAAAAATATTCCAAAAACTACATTTGTGGCCAACGGTGCATTTCTTGCACAAAAATAAAAAAAATGTCTACATTGCTGGTTTAAAAAAAAAAATATTCTAAAAACTACATTTGCGGCCAGCGGTGCATTTCTTGCAAAAAAATAAAAAAAACAATGTTGGCTACCTCCTCCTCCTCCTCAACCTCCAACTCCATTTTTTTTTATGTGATTTTAGCTTAAAAATTATTTTAAGTCATTTCCCTATCCCCATTTCTTTGTAGGGCACTTGTCCGACTCTTACCCCCATTTTCCTTCCTTTTGCAGACTTTAGGACTTGCCAGGACTTTGTTACAGCCATTTTTGTGCCTAAAAGTTCGGGTCCCCATTGATTTCAATGGGGTTCGGGGTCCAGGATAAAGTTCGGGTCAAGTTCGGTCCCAAAACCGGACTTTTTCCCAAAGTTCGGCCAAACCTGCCGAACCCGAACTTCCAGGTGTTCGATCAACTCTAATCATGGCTGTATAGGTCCTTAGGTCTTTGGTTTATTAATTGGATAGTTTCTTTAGCCATAGATGTTTGTTTTCTTGATATGGCTGTACATTTTAATTACCATCTAGGCTCTCTTTATAGTATAGAAAAGAATGAGAAAAGGAAAGAACGATTTACCAATTTTGTTCTGTTAAAATTTGTTGTCATTCTTAAATGGAATTTCTGGACCTTTCTATATTGCTTCTGCAAACTGATAATTTTTTCATCTTTAGTTTTGTCTGTAGACCCAACTACTCCTCCTCTGCATCCTAGTTTGGACTATTCCCATATAGTCAGTAATAAGACACCCACAGCTCTTTTTCCAATACTGATCCCAGGTGAATGTAAGTTCCCAATATATATATATGTATACTTTTTTGAATTATATGGCAGATGTGTGTATCATTATGGAGACTATATGTCCGTTTCATGCCATGCAGATTTATAGTCAGGCATGATAAATTTGGAATATAATTGAAAGTATATTTAATTGGATTTCTTACTCTGGCTGGTTGGAGCTGTTTTATTAGTCCTTTGTTTTGTTGTTACATCTTAGCCTGGACTATATGCATCCTCTGCAATCACTAAATGCCAGGTCCCGTTCAGATGGGAGGTGTGTTGGGTGTCCGTTCTGTTTGATGGATGCCTTCCTGGTAAGTGTGTCATCGTGGGAATGGATGGGGGGGGTGGTCTGTGGTTCTGGCTGGGAGTGAATAGGGCCGCACATTGGGTGCATGCTCACACAGCATTAATGCAAAAATTTCTGGATGTTGTTGTTCTTATGTACTAATTCTGTATAACTTTCAGTTTAAAGAAAAATTGTTGGGTATCTGTCAATCAATATCCCCTGAGGAAGCCTGAGATAGGCGTAACATGTCAGGATTTTGACCCAATCTCCATATGATTGTTTGGATTACCTACAACCACTGTAATGATACCTTATGGTGTCGGTTTTAAGTATTGATTTTCTTGCTTTTTATCTATTTTGTATAAAATAAAAATGTGGATTTTATAAGTACAACTTTTTGGCAGTTTGTCTCTCTGCACCACATAATCCCACAGGGGAACTTCCTCCCTAACTAGTCAATTAAGTATACTCAAAGTAGGATAGGGAGGTCTCTACTTTGAAGCTTTCCCAAAATAATGGGTCAATGAAGTAAGTTATATATATATATAAGTTCACATTCAACTGCCAGGAGGACATATAACAATGCAAGGAAAAAACTGTGGGCTAGTATCTCTTTTAATAAGGCTTAAAGGTAAAAATTAAAAATATACAATTCCTTTAAAAAATATGTTTGGGGGAACCTTTCTGTGAATTGATGCACCTTTGGGATATACTACAGCAAAAGAAACATTTAGAAGTAAAACAAAACATTTGTCTGTAAATGGCATTTCTCCACCACTTTGCTTTGTAAACAAAGTGGCAGGGGATCCCCTTGATTTATATCAGACTTTTATTCTAGATGAGGGCCTGGTATTGTTTATACTGGGTTTAAAAAATGTCTCCTGCAGATTAGCAATTAACGACACTATGAAGACAGTGCTGCCCACATCCTAGCACTGACAACATCATTGGATAGGATACAGATGGCAGGATAGGATACAGATGGCTGCATAGACATTGGTTGTTAGGGTGGTTAACAACCAATTATGGTTTTGAAAAAAAAAGCATTGTGGGCTTGCCCCTAAAAATGTCTTTCAAGCAGCACTGACATTATATAAATGTATAATTATATTAATTGTATAATGAACTATATTGCACTTCTACTTTTGATATACTGTATATCACATATGTGGATGCTTGAGAACAGCCTGTGCCACCCAGATGTTTGCCACCTTGGAGTCAGGATTATTGCCATTCACAACATTATTTGGCAGCCAATTGTTCACATGTGTGACCAGACCAATAAAAGTGTATGAGTTATCTAGCAGAAGTTTGTTTCTTCAAGCATGCTTCCAGATTTTTTGAACCGAACAACGGATTTCGTAGACTAGGAATCATGGTACAGACTGATTTCATGGGACGAACCTTCAGTGCTAACTATTTCTCCAGATCTTTACTGAAAGAGCTCTTTTGACAGCAGTTAGCTTTTCTATACCTTGATTGATATTCCTGCCTTGGAAAGGCAGTGTATCTAAAAATCTGGCTCATGTAAATCTTCCTTTTAAATTATCCACAGAGGATCATGTTCAGAATGAATAATTATGAATTCTGAGGTTTATTTTCTGATGTAATAAGTTCTGCAGTTGCCAATATTTTAAGGTAACTTTCATGCCTTATAGCTGCAAATAATAATGTACAATACAAAACATGCTTTGTAAAAGAACATACTACTGTGCTACTTTAGTCATGCCATTTATTCACATAGTTAAATAAGTGCTTTGTTGAGCTGATTGACATTGTTACAGTGTAGTGTCAGCCTCATCATAGATAATGGGGCGGCAGCATAAGGTGTTCAGTGATGTGAGGGTTAATGTAGAAACTGATACAAAGGATCATCATAGGTCCAAAGGCTTATAAAACATCTAGTGGGGCCCTGTCCAATATGTCTAGCAACTAGGAGGCAGAACTGTATGATGCGTATTGTATGCATAGAGCCTGAACACATCAAATAGATATCATACGCCATATGCCTTCCAGTTGCTGGCAGCAGTGTGCAGTCAAAGGCCCAGGGTATATGGTATGCAGCAGAAGGACGCAGTCAGCAGTGTGCATGAGATGTGGAAGACTTGGTTGTATTCAGCAGCTCCATAGCCCTCTAAAAATTTTTCAGCAAAAGCCTGGTGATTTTCTGATGAAAAATAAAACAACAAAAACAACAATTATATACAGTAGATTGATACAAAATGTTTGAGGGAAAACTATGCATGTCAAGATGCTGGGTTATCATTTATTGGTTGTTAACAGATAAAGGAATAATTAGGCAAATTTAGTTGGACTTCAATTTAGTCTGCAAAGTCAGTTCAATTAGGGTCCAGTGGAGTTCAGTGTAGTTTTGCTGGCAGGCTCTGCAGGCTGAGTCTCTAGTGCCTCTCCCTGGTTTCTGGAAGCTTCTGGAAAGTTCCAGAACTTAGTGGATGGGGGTATGGAGATGAGATACTGAATATTCAATGGATCTCTGCCAATCCCTGTGCAAGGATGGTCCAGAATGGGGGGAGATGGCTCATAAATATTGTACAGCCTGGCCATGTGGGGAGAGATTCCAGGATCCAGAGGCCTGGAAGGGACCCCTGTGCAGGGTGCCTCTGCCTCCAGGCAGACATGCTGCTGCTGAGAGAGAGAGAGAGAGAGAGAGGAAGGAGCCAAGGAGGAACCCTCACCCCCTTCAGTCTAAGACAGGAGACACCCTGATTTGCAGAGTGGAATCTGACCAGCGGGAGGCCTGGTCAGAAATAGGGATGAGCCGAACACCCCCAGGTTCGGTTCGCAAGAGAACATGCGAACAGACAAAAAGTTTGGGCGAACATTCAAACAACATTAAAGTCTATGGGATCAGAACATGAAAAATCAAAAGTGCTAATTTTAAAGGCTTATATGCAAAGGTATTACCCTAAAAAAGTGTATGGGGACCCGGGTCTGGCCCTAGGGGACATGTATCAATGAAAAAAAATGTTTTTAAATCAATCATTTTTTTCAGGAGCAGTGATTTTAATAATGCTTAAAGTGAAAAAAAAATATGAAAAATTCCTTTAAATATTGTGCCTGGGGGATGTCCTTAGCCTGTGTGTAAAAGGGTGCATCTCTGTGAGGTGTAGAAAATTACATTTCCATAGGTAAAATTGTCTTTTAAAATCGCGTCTGTAATGTATTGCCGGTTCCCGGCAATATACATAAAATCGCTGAAAAAAAGCGCGTAAAAAAAAAATTATGTGGGGTTCCCCCTAAAATGCAAACCAGACCCTTATCTGAGCATGCAGCCCTGGCCGGTTAGGATGGGGGGGCGAGCGCCCCCCCCCCCCTCCTGAACCATACCAGGCTACATGCCCTCAACATGGGGAGTATGGGTGCTTTGGGGGAGGGGGGCTCTGGCCCTCTCAAAGCACCTTGTCCCCATGTTGATGGGGACAAAAGCCTCTTCCCCACAAGCCTGGACGGTGCTTGTGAAGGTCTGCGGGCGGGGGGGCTTATCGGAATCTGGATTATAAGTGCTGTTTATAAATGGTGGCTGCTTTAAGTGGAAGTATCGGGGTATAGTCTGCTATACCCTGGAACCATTTTTTAGAGCAGGCGGCCAGCTATCTGTTAATAACAGCTGATCCGGCTCGGGAGCCGCTCGGTCGTTATTCCAGGCAGCGGGAGGGGACATCCCCCCTCCCGCCACCGTCCGCCACTCTTCTTCCCTGTGGGACGGGAGACTGAAGCTCCGATCCGATGCTTCTGGCTGCTGCGTGGAGTCCTTGTGGAAGCCGGAATCGGCTTCAATCAGGACTCCTTCGTACATTTCCGGAAGCAACGTTACAACGTCACTTAGGGTTTACTCGGCGGCTAACGGCGGTTTTAAAAAAATGACAGTATTCAGAATCGCCGTTTTTGGTGATCTGAATACTGTAAAGTGTCTTTTAGACCCCCCCATCCCTCCATAAAGGGTACCTGTCACCATATATTACTATCACAAGGGATGTTTACATTCCTTGTGATAGCAATAAAAGTGATCAGATTTTTTTTTCTTAAAGGAACAGTGTTAAAAGAAAAAATAAAATAAATAAAAAAATAATATATATTTTTTTAAAGCACCATCATCTCCGCAAGCTCGTGCAGCAAAGAACATGCATATGTAAGTCACGCCCGCATAAGAAAATGGTGTTCAAACCACACATGTGAGGTATCGCAGTGATTGCCAGAGTGTGAGCAATAATTATAGCAAGACACCTCCTCTGCACCTCTAACCTGGTAGCTGTTAAAAAATTTGAAAGTGTCGCCTATGGAGATTTTTAAGTACCGGAGTTTGTCTCCATTCCACAAGTGTGCGCAGTTTTCAACCATAACATGTATGGTATCTTTTTACTTGGCATAACATCCTCTTTCCCAATATACAAAAAAATGGGCTAACTTTACTGTTTCCAAAAAAAAAGTGCTTGAAAGACCGCTGTGCAAATACCGTGTGACAAAAATTATTGCAACGATCGTCATTTTATTCTCTAGGGTGTTTGGAGAAATATATATAATGTTTGGGGTTCCAAGTAATTTTCTATAAAGAAAATAATTTTAACTTGTAAAAAACAAATGTAAAAAGGGGCTTCGGGAGTTAAGGGGTTAAAAACTGTATATATTTTGAGGGGGCGTGGCGACCAGCGCAGAAGATGGCAGCTTGAAACTGCAGCTCAGCACGGCCACCCGGGACCGACGACAACGAGCTCTACCTCCGCAGCCGAACACAGTTCCAACCGCCAGGGGAAAGTGTTGGAGACCTCCCGCATCCGAGCGAGATGACTCGGCGCAAGAAAGACCTACAGCACATCAAGCTGGCGAGCTTCTTCCAGGCGTCCAGCGCTAGGCCGCAGCAGCATGGCGGCGGATAACACCTGCAATGACGCCTCGGATCTCCGGTCGGAACAACGATCGGAAAACCCGACAACCACCCTACAAGGCAAGTAGACAACCCCGACAGTGGCGACTCCTCAGGGAGTTCTTCCCCTTCCACAAGAAGCCCTGTCAAGGCCAAGCCCCATAGAGAATCACCATCTAGGCAGAAAGACAGCACTGGCATGGAGCTAGGCCCAAGCCAGACCTCCTCCATGGACACAGCCTCCCCAGCTATAGCTACAGACCCAATCGCGGCATTCCCTACACAAGGGCAGCCTATCTCTAATATCACCCTCAAGGATATGCTTCTCTCCCTGAGATCTTCCCTTCAGACAGATATGCAGAACTGTATCCAACAATTTAAAGGAGATCTACATAGAGCAGAAGGCAGAATCACAAACATAGAAACATCAATGGAGGAATACATAGGCTCTCACAACGCTTTGATTAATGCATATTCAGCGCAAAATGAAGAGATAGAGTGGATTAAAGACAAAATGGCGGATCTAGAAGACCGCAGTAGAAGGAACAATCTAAAGATAAGGGGGATTCCAGAATCAATTCCAAATTATCAACTAGGATGACAGAACATCCCAATGGCCCCTCACTCAACCAAGATGACTATAAGCATTACGGATCACCAATTTGATCCTCTTTTTATGTTACCTCTGTTCACAGTTCCTATCCTCTCCACCCTTTCTCTTCCTTCCTTCCCATCTATGGACTGGTGGTACAGACTCTCAATAGTATTTTGGTGCATTCCTACCCGCAGACTTAACTCTACCTACTCTTTTGATAAGGACATCCACCTTACAAAGGAGGTACCACACGACACATTATCCCTCAAAACCAAAGATGCCCATTAGGTGCCTGTCAATTAATGCCAACGGTCTAAACCATCCGGCGAAGAGGTTCTCACTATGGAAAATAGCCACAGAATGCAAGGCAGACATTCTAGCAGTTCAGGAAACTAATTTTCTCAAACAAAACCCTCCCAGGCTTGAGCACAGAGACTACCCTAATATTTTCCTCGCAAATGCACCTGAGAAGAGGAAAGGGGTCCTATTGGCATTTAAGAACTCGATCTCCTTTCAACTGAAAGAATATATTCCTGATGAAAATTGGAGATTTCTCATCCTGACGGGAGACATAAACAATCGGCCAATGACTGTAGTCATGGTGTATGGCCCAAACTCACACCAACTAAGGTTTGCAAGAAGACTATTTAAAAAAATTATCTCAGTACGGGAATTTGTTGATGTGTGGGGACTTTAATGCCACAGCTGACCCATTAAAGGCGGACACTACCTCATCCTCTAAAGGCAGACTGCCTGCCCTCCAGGTATTGTTTAATGAAGAGCAGGTTTACGATGTCTGGAGGTGCCATCATGCTACGGAGAAAGACTACACACAATTCTCCTCCAGACATCATACCTACTCAAGAATTGACATGTTTGTGGTTGATCTAAATGTGCTCTGGGGGTCCTCCTCCTCCTCCATCAGGGACATCACATGGTCTGACCATGCGGCAATCGAAATGGTGGTGGAGGAGAAGAACTCCCCGGTTCAAGCTCCGATATGGAGATGCAATGTTAGAAACCTTCAACATCCACAGTGTAGCGCCCATATTAAGAAGCAGCTCCAAGAGTTTTTTTCAGCTCAACACCCCCTCAGTGACAGACCCTTGGATTTTGTGGAACGCACACAAAGCCTTCATCAGAGGGGTGTGCATCCAGAAAAATACAAGGATCAATAAACAGTATAAATTTAAACTAACATCCAAACTAAAAGAAATACACGAACTTGACATCTTGAACAAGCAGAAGCCTACTGAAGCCATTTCTAACTCACTCATTAAACTAAGACATGAGCTCAGAATCCTCCTGTTGGAGCAATATGACAAACATCTCAAGAGACTTAAGCTTAACCACTACGCACATTCGATCTGCACCAGTTACATGCACAAGTGAAACACCTTCCTCAGGTGCGAATAGCCAACAGAACCTTCAACGTTATATGGGAGGCCCGAATGCCACTCAACGAATGGTGAGGCCAGAACAAGTACAGGCGATAGTAGATTGGGTGGCAGACAATGCCTCCAGTTCATTCACATTGTCTCCCACCCGGTCCCTTGCTGAAAGCTCAGAGTTTGCACCTGAACCCCATGGCCATCTGTCTTTCACCTCAGCCCCTTGTAAATCAGTCAAGCAGTCTGAGCCCCAACTCATGCAGCAGCCTCTTCTGCTTTTTGATGACTCTGCTGGTGTGCTATCCATGGGCCATCCACATAGCCCTGCCCCAGAAGTGGAAGACATTGAGTGCACCGATGCCCAACCACTTCTGGTTCAGGATGAGGACATGGAAACACCACCGCAGCTAGTCTCTGATGATGACAAAACACAGCTGCCAACTGCTGCGGCTTTCTTCAGTGTGCAGACTGACAAGGAGGGCAGTGGGGAAGAATGGGTGGAAGATGATGTGGAGGATGATGAGGTCCTAGACCCCACATGGAATGAAGGTCATGCGAGTGAGGTGAGCAGTTTGGAGGAAGAGGTGGCACAGAGGCACCAGCACAGCAAAAGAGGAAGCAGGTTGCAAAAGCGGAGCGACCGTCCCCTAGACAGTACACCTGCTACTACCCACAGCACCCAGGCACACCAAAGGCAGCTCAGGAGTTCCCTGGGTGGCAGTTCTTCAGACAATGTGCTGACGACAAGACATGAGTGGTTTGCATGCTATGCAATCAGAGCCTGAAGTGAGGCATATATGTTCTAAACCTGAGCACAACCTGCATGACCAGGCATCTACATGCAAAGCACGAGCTGCAGTGGAATAAGCACCTCAAAATTTAAGAAAGGTTTCGGCCTCCTCCTGCTTCCTCTTCTGCTGCTGCCTCGGCCCTTTCCTCCACCTCTACAGTGCCAGTGTCACCTGCCACTCAGCAAACAGACAATGTGACAGCAACACCACCATGTCCTCCACCGTCCCCAAGCATTTCCACACCATGGTCCCATGGAAGCTTAGAGTTGTCCATATCCCAAACACTGGAGAGAAAGAGGAAGTACCCCCCTACCCACCCACGGTCTCTGGCCCTGAATGCCAGCATTTAAAAATTCCTGGCCTTTGAAATGCTGTCATTCCGTCTGGTGGACACGGACAGTTTTAAAAACCTGATGGCGGTGGCTGTCCCACAGTATGTGGTTCCCAGCCGCCACTACTTTTCCAGGTGAGCCATCCCTTCCCTGCACAAACAAGTCAGGGGCAAGATCAAGTGTGCACTGCGCAATGCCATCTGTGGCAAGGTCCACATAACCACTGATACGTGGACCAGTAAGCATGGGCAGGGACGCTATATCTCACTAGCTGCACACTGGGCAAATGTAGTGGCGGGTGGGCCTGAGGCGGATAGCAGTTTGGCGCATGTCCTTCCACCATTGAGAATTGCAGGGCATTTCTCTTTGCCTCCTGTTGCCTCCTCCTCCTACTCCGCTTCCTCCTCCTCTACCACCTCCTCATAAGGTCAGCGTAACACCTTCACCACCAACTTCAGCACATCCAGGGGGAAACGACAGCAGGCTGTTTTAAAACTAATATGTTTGGGGGATAAACCCCACACTGATCAGGATCTGTGGATGGGCATTGAACAACAGACCGATAAGTGGTTGTTGCCACTGAGCCTCAAGCCCGGCCTGGTGGTGTGCGATAATGGGCGAAATCTTGTAGTAGCTCTGGGCCTAGCCGGTTTGATGCACATCCCTTGCCTGGCGCATGTGCTGAATTTGGTGGAGCAGAAATTTCTAAAAAACTACCCGGATATGTCAAAGCTGCTGCAGAAAGTGCGGGCCGTCTGTGTGCGCTTTGGCCGCTCTCACCCTGCTGCTGCTCGCCTGTCTGCGCTGCAGCAGAACTTCGGCCTTCCCGCTCACCGCCTCCTATGCGACGTGCTCACAAGGTGGAACTCTACCTTGCACATGCTGAGAGACTGTGTGAGCAGCAGCAGGCAATAGTGGAGTTTCAGCTGCAGCACACAAGGGTCAGTCGCTCTGCGGAACAGCACCACTTCACCACCAACGAGTGAGCCTCCATGCGAGACCTGTGTACCATGTTGCAGTGTTTCGAGTACTCCACCAACATGGCCAGTGCTGATGACGCTGTTCTCAGCGTTACTATCCCACTTCTATGTCTCCTTGAAAAAACACTTTGGCGATGATGGAAGAGGATGTGGCAACGGAGGAAGAGGAGGCGGAAGAGGGGTCATTTCCACAGTTATCAGGCCAGTCATTCACAAGTGGCTTGGAGGGTGGGTTCCTGCACCAGCATAGGCCAGGTAAAAAATGTTCAAGCCAGGGCATATTTCTGGAGGATGAGGAGGATGAGGATGATGAGGAGGAGGAGGAACCATGGCCGAAATGTGGAAAAGCTTTGTCAGCAGCATGCCACAACAAACAGCACCACCAGCAGGAGGCAGCATTTCAGCAACATGGTGGATCAGTATGTGTGCACACGCCTACACGTACTGACTGATGGGTCTGCCCCATTCATCTTCTGGGTCTCCAAATTGGGCACATGGCCTGAGCTTGCCCTTTATGCCTTGGAGGTGCTGGCCTTCCCTGCAGCCAGTGTATTGTCTGAACGTATGTTTAGCACGGCAGGGGGCGTTATTACAGACAAGCGCAGCCGCCTGTCTATAGCCAACGTGGACAAGCTAACATTTATTAAAATGAACCAGGCATGGATCCCACAAGACCTGTATGTACCTTGTGCAGAATTTAGAGACATTTAGGCCGGCCTAACACAGCCATTGGTATACTTTTTTTTTTTAATATGTCTCAATATTTTGGAGGCTATCCCAACTAGAAAAAAAGAAAAACAAACAAAAAACAGTGTTGTCTACCTCCTCCTCCTCCACCACCACTTCCACCTACACCGCCACGGTCACCGCCTACTCCACCTCCTCCTACATTTTTTATTTTTTTATGTGATTTTAAATTATTTCCCTATCCACATTTGTTTGCAGGGCACTTGTCCCACTCTTATCCCCATTTTCCTGTCTTTTGCAGCCCTCTAGCCCTTTCCAGTACTTTTTTAGAGCCATTTTTGTGCCCAAAGTTTGGGTCACCATTGACTTCAAAGGGGTTCAGGGTCCGGGGTCAAGTTCGAGGCCGAACTCAAACTTTTTCGTGAAGTTCGGGAGAACCCGACGAACCCGAACATCCAGGTGTCCGCTCAACTCTACTTCTGATGCATATTTGCGTTCAGGAGCTTTTGATTATTTGAAATGTAGATGTGACAAGCAAGAAAGACGTACAGGAGAGGATTGTGATTGGACCAGAGGTTCAGCAGCTACAGAGGAACCTGTAGAGTTGGGCGAACAGTTAGAGCCAAGCAAAAGTTCGGCCAGAACAGTGCCTGTTCGCCATGCAGAAAGATTTGCCCAATCAGCTTTGCCCAATCAGGGCACAGTGAATAGCTGGTCATTAAAGAGCAGGCCGGGAAGCTGGCAACGGCATCCTTAACAACGGATGAGTCATCAGCTGTTAACAGGCTTCTCGGCTGACAGCTGAATGAAAAATAAAAAACATTGCAGGCAATAGAAAAATGTTTAAAAAAACAGTGTGGGGGTCCCCCCAATCCATACAAGGCCCTTTGGCTCTGGTATGGATTTTAAGGGGAACCCCATGCCAAAATGTAAAACAAAATGGTGTGGGGTCCCGCCACAACCCATACCAGACCCTTAGGTCCCCCCTGCCCCAAAGCACCCCCCATGTTGAGGGCATATGGCCTGGTATGGTTCAGGAGGGGGGTTTACTCATCATTTCCCTTTCCTAGCTTTCCAGGCTGCATGATATGGTTCTGTTATGGATATTGGGGGAGTCTCACACCATTTTTTTTATTTTGGTCTGGGGTTCCCCTTAAAATCCATCCATACCCAAAGGTACATTTATATTTTTTTAATTGCTGGCAATGGTATTGTATTGCCAGAAATGTAAATGTAATTTTGTTTTCTTTATAAATGTCAGTTTTGCTGCAGCAGGTTCTATACATGGTACAGATGTGCCATTTGCAAGCAGACTAAGGGGACCCCCCAGGCACTATATTTAAAGGAAGTTTTCATGTTATTGTTTCACTTTAAGCATCATTAAAATCGCTGCTTCTGTAAAAACAATCTTTTTAAGCCCAGGCCCCACACCTTTTTTATGGCCAATAACTTGCATCCCATAGACTTCAATAGGGTTTGGAGTTTGGGGTCCAAACTTTTGCGATGTTCAAGAGTTCTGGCACAAACTGAACCAGGGGGTATGTGGCCCAGCTCTATCAGTAGAGTGTGGAAGACCAACCACCAGGGGAGTGTGTCAGAGACACAGTTGTCATTGAGGCACACAGGTTGCCCTAAGAATCACAAGATGGAAAAGGATTCTCTAGGATGTACTGAGGCCACAGGGTGCACAAGCAACATTAGATAATACAGGATGTTCTGGGATGCACTGGAGTCACAGAGGGTACACTTGGATCACAGGATGACATAGATTGTACTGGGCTGCACTGGAGTCATGGGGTGAACAGGGGCACAGTATCACAAAATGACACAGAATTCTCTGGGGTGCACTAGAGTCACAGGAAGCATATGATGCATTGGTGCTCAGGAATGCACCAGGGCTACAAGAACACAGAGGATGCTCTGATGCCCTGGAATGCACTGGTGTTGCAGGCACACAGGGTCATGCTGAGGTCTACTCTAAATCTTTGGGAGTGCACTGGTAAGTACTGCAGCGGGGGTTGTACTGAAGCATAGCCATATATGACTTTGCAATTTAAAGCAGCTCTGAGAGGTGTCTCCTGATTGACTGTGGATTGGTCACAGCACTGGTGCTAATGATGAAACCTTTAAGAACCAGTGACCCTGTGTCTTAGAGGAGGTTCAGCTTTAAAGACCAACTCCAGGCCCTAAGAGATTATCACCATGGCTCTCTGCAGTTACATTCATTGATACACCATTAAGGACTGCCCACTGCCAGTGACAATCCAACAAGGAAGAGGACATTGCATGTCATGTGAAAGGCCTGAAGAAATGTGAAAAATAAAGCAGATCATACACGGCTCGAATTCCGAGCAAATTTTTTCAAAAATCGTAAAGAATTTTCATTCAAATTTGGCACCATTAGTGGTCTGCAGCAATAGCTGATTTTCATGTGGCCATCAAATTTGAGTGATTGGGCATGTTAGATATTTTTTAACAAACAGACACATTTCTACTCAATGATGGGAGAATCGTGCAAGAAATGTAATCGAAAAAAAATGAGCATGAGCTGTGACCTGGAAAGAAAAGAAGATTCCCAGCAAAGCAAATTATTTTCTGTCGCAACATGAGGTGAAATTGAAGGCTTGGTTGGTCAAATTTAGAAATCAGTGGTGGCACCACCAGATCACAAAACGCACACAATTTCTGTTTTTCAAGAGAAAATTTGTTCAGAATTCGACCTATGTATAGCCTGTGTAAGTATAGAAAAAAGAAGAAAAATTGTAACCAGGACGCCAGCAGCGGGAGGGGCAAGTACTGGGATATAAGAAAATAAACCTGGAGTTTGAGTTTAGGAGCAATTGTTTTGTGACCAGATACCACTTTGAATCGTTCCAGCTGCTAAGGAGCTCAGCACAGAATCCTCCTCAAACCAAAGTGAAGCTGTATCTTGAAGTATACCTCTTCTTTGGTGTACATACTGTATATATCTTGTTTTTTTATAGGATACTTTTCCTCATGAAAGTGAGGTCAAATGTTGATATACTCAATAATAACAAAACAAATGATAATAGACAGTGCACATTCCCTTTTGAGCTATCTTTATTCCTAAATAAATCCATTAATATGCATCACTCAGTAATCTAGGTGCAATCTTACCTACTGGATTGGAATACACAGCATTAGAATACCACATATTTAAAGGTAAGTCAAAATGCACCTTAAAGTTCACCTTTTTATATACAATTAACGTACTTCTGCTGCACAAAAAAAAGATTTTTCTATATTCTAGCATAGGCTTCAACTCGATCTCCATTGACTCCTTTAAAAACACTTCCTTTACTTCCTGATACTCGTCCTCGTATTATCTGAGATGTGAAAACCGTTAGAAGGAAGCACTTCAGCAACTGACCTCATTAACGCACACCCTGCATCTCTCCTCCCCCTCCAGAAGTTTGCACCTGCTCACCTCTGCAGTTACATGCTTCTCCAATGCAGACATTTTCAGTGAGCACCGTTCTCCATGAGTACACAGCCAGTGTCTTCCTCTGCTGATCAATCTTTTTGTATCTTTCCTTCTTGTTGCATTGATCATTCATTTGGCAGAGTGTGCACACTGGAGCAGGAGAAGGAGCTGAGCGATTACATAACAGCCTATGCGGAGCAAAGCTGTAGTATCGAAAACAAGAGAATTGTGCCACTGGAACTCTGTAAAACACACCATACACTATGCAATCTGATTGCACAATCTCCTTCAGCTATGTAGTGCAAGGGAATTGCCTGATTAGGTATAGAGTGATTGGATAGATAGGTGTGTTGTCCTGTTATATAGTTTTGGTAAATAGTATGAATGTGAGTTAGGGATCTTAGATTGTAAGCTCCTTAAGGGTAGTGACTGATGTGAATGTACAATGTATATGTAAAGCACTGCGTAAATTGATGGCGCTATATAAGTACCTGAAATTAATAAATATATAAAATAAAGGAGACATGTATACACCTAAAATGAACTAATCATGCTTTTAGTGCCATAAATTATTAATTGCACCCCAAACGTGGTAGAATACACAGATTTTGCCACAAAAATACAACAGACGTGATAAAATGCGCAGTAAAAACATGAAAACCGCAACACAAAATGTTCCATGAGCTATTTTGCCACATGTAGGGCAAACCATTGAAATCAATGGGCTGCCCTATGCGTTTTGTGGAAAAAAATGCACCAAAAACAGGCACCCCCACTATGCTATATATGAATGGGGCCTGAAAGTGAAATCGGTGTGTCTACACAAGAACAATGACAGCTGAGTGTCTCTGCCCACTCCCTCCAGTGTTCTTCTGGCCATACACTATGTAATCTCATTGTAAAATCTCTGTACAATGTCCTTTAGATTTACCAAAACTGTGTGATAGGAGGACACAACTGAACATTGTATTCAATTTGTATCAAATCAGGCAGGCCCTTGCACTACATAGTCAATGGTAGATCTAAAGGAGATTGTACAGTGTACAGCCAGCTTGTAGTGTGTCAAAACCATTTAGATTTCCTGTAACATGTCTCTAAAATGTTACTCTAATGTATCACATACCGGTCTTCTTGTGACCTCCCTCACCCGTCTCTGTGAGTCGACAGTAACAAGAACACATCTGTGTGGCTAAAGTGAAAGTCCGGGGTAAGTATATATCGTATCACCCCCACGGACAAAAACCACGTAAAAAAAGGTGTTTTGCGTATCCCGTCGGGTAACTAAAGTTACCAAACGGGATGTACACCGTTTTATCGAGTACCTTGTAAAACACAACGCCAAAAGTACAAAAATGACGCGTAAAATAGTGCAGACAACATAAAAACACCGT
>BLSH010078506.1:194415-206588 GCA_018402905.1 Glandirana rugosa | reverse complement strand
CACACAGTTTCCAGATGTTTGCAGAACAGTAGTATGGTTTCTCCCGGTTTTAGTTAAAGTGTTACACACAGTTTCCAGATGTTTGCAGAACAGTGATATGGGTTCTCCCGGCTTATTTATACTTTTTTGACACAGTTTGAAGATAATTTTAGGACAGTTATATGGCTTCTACCGTTAATTAATACTTTTCAGACCCAGTTTGAAGATGGTCCACATCCACCTCCGTTTTTGATTTTTTTATGTTTTTATTTTTTTTAAATGCTTTTAGTTATTTCCCTGTCCCCATTTCTTTGTAGGGCACTTGTCCCACCCTTACCCCCATTTCCTTCCTTTTGCAGACCTCTAGGACTTTCCAGGACTTTTTTACAGCCATTTTTGTGCCTAAAAGTTCGGGTCCCCATTGATTTCAATGGGGTTCGGGGTCCAGGGCACAGTTCGGGTTCTGTCCGGACCCGAACCCGGACTTTGTCCCGAAGTTCGGCCGAAGCAGCAGAACCCACACTTCCAGAAGTTCACTCAACTCTAGCCAGAACCCGAACCTGAACGTTTTCTCAAACGTTAGGGTTCGGATTCAGGACACGGACACCCGAAAGTTCGGTACAAACCCGAACGTTACAGTTAGGGTTCGCTCAACGCTAGACACAAGGCCTCCCACACCTAAACAAGGGATGAGTGAGGTAGAACCCCTCTCGAGATATTTAATTACATACCGAAAACCTCTGACTTGGCTGCTTAAATCTTCTTACCTTATTACAACATTTTATAGGCACTATTGGGCTGTCGGCAGAGACTGAGAGGTGGATTATATCCCCCTTTTTTTCCCTCACCCCTCTATACCCTACTATGCCATTGACTCCCCCCCACCCACCCTAGCCCTCCCTTCCTTAACCCCCCTCCTTACCCTCTTTGTCCTTTTTGGTTTATATTTTTAAATACCCTACCCACATATTAGCTCTTCATATCATTGAACACTGACAACCGACCATGTTTGGTCGTATGTTAAGTGGACGATATACCACACTCAATAATCACAGTTATCATACCAATGCTTAAATATTCAGCTAACTATAAGAAGCATGCCCCAATGACAGAAGGTATGTTACTATATTAAACACTGACATTTAACAGATCCAACCTATTTGAACTGTGTGTCTTACTCAATAATCATTTTGTTGTCGACTCCTAGCTTTGATTATCATTATAGCTATTTACTTTTGTTTGCTCTGACCACAACTGTTATAACAATGATTGTAATTGATAACTGATCTCCCTATCCTCTGTTCAAAAAAGAAACAGACAAAATATTTGGCTGTGTTTAGATCAGCTGGTCCAATAATATCCTATGTATGGATCCAAAATGCTTCTCACCATAGACGCATTAAAGTTCTATTACCTCCCCTATGTGGTCTGGGAACCTGTTCAATAACTTGTTCCCTGAGAGTTCTCATGACCCATATTTAAAAAATGCATGACTACTGGTTTATTATCTGGCTCCCTGTTCTTGCATTTTGCTCTAAGAGCCAGACTAATGTTTAAAAAATATTTTTGAAAGTATATATATATATATATATATATATATATATATATATATATATATATATTTGACTGAACTGATTAGGTGGTATAGCAGAATACAAGCACAGTATATAAGCTTGCAGGATTAAAAAAAACAGGTTGCTAACAAGTATGTTCCTATCACCCAACAAACAATCATAGTAAACAAGAAATCAGTACAGCTTAGGTATTCCACAATTCCAGGATGCAGGCAATCATCCATCTGTCCCCCCTAACCAGGTGGGTTTACACCGTAGTGTCAACCACTAAACAAATGTCAGTGTTTTTTGTTTTCACCATACTCTACATCTGCCAGGTTATTTACCCAAGGATTCCAACATTTTTCACCACCTCCAATACTATGGAATAGATTCACTACCATTGCAGGCACCACCACCACTGCTTGCTACCTACTATCATAATACCAGAACCATTGCTAGGATTTTGAAAGATCCAGGGCAACCTGGGTTATACTGAGGAAACCAGTTCTGTGGTGCATATAGCATGAGCAATAGATCTTGCCAAAGGGTTTCACACCAGGACCCAGGGAGGGAAAGGTAAATTTATATGCGCATTTCCTGCACCCCAAGGTAATGCACTTCCCTTGTTAGACACGTACTGGTGTCATTGATTGTTAATGGCAAACCTCAAATGCATCTAACAAATGCAGGACATTTGCAGCCACCAAAACACATGGTACCATTTGGTGTGGTGCAGCACGATTTTTAAAAGCCGCTTCATATTTTTTGCTTGCTCTCATGTGCTTGGCAGCCCTTTCAAATGAATTGGCTGTCAAAAACAGAATGGATGGGAATGAGCAAAAACATGCAAGCACAGATGTGTGCATTCCAGTGAGAAGTTGTTCTAACTATATTGAAACTAACTACAAAGAAATATGAGAAAGAGGGTTGGGGTGTTGGCAGTGAGGAGTAGAAGGGGTGTCTGAGTATTGCTGGTGGGGAGGGGGGTTGGGTTTCTGGTGGGAAGGGGGAGGATTCAAAGAGGATGTTTCCCCTTTCCTCAATACAAAGGCAAAATCAAGGGATCTACTGCCCAAAATGTCCTACTTTGATGAGGTGGGGCAAAGAAACTTATAGCTGCAGGAAGAAAACATATGGCCATAGGCTACCTGCCTTTCCACAATGCTGGGGGAAGGGCAGGCAGCAAGAAATGGAGGAGGAAAGTCCTATGACCAGAATGTAACGGAAAATCCTATGGGGGTAGAGCAGGCAGCAGAAAAAAGTATGTGAACATACCTACAGCTATAAACAGCTGACTCTGCCCAAATAAGAATCTCTGTTTTTTTTTTGGGGGAGGCATATTTTAATGTATTTTTCTTTCCTGTGGCCTTTTTTGGGGCCCATGTAGCATACACTTATTGCTGACACAGGCAAAGTTGTCTTTTTTTTTTGCAGTATGTCACCGCATAGCTGTGTGGTTAAGTACTGTGCACCAAAGTACCAAATATTTATTTGCCCATCCCTATATCTGCTAATAAATTTAGGAAATCCCCTTTAGGCCCCTTTCACATGGACGTTCCTTATGTTCGTTTTATCTCCATCCGTTGGCGGATGAAAAATGGACATACATGTACCTCTATGGGCTAGTAGACGTTAGCGATTGATCTTCCGCTCTATTTTTCTTCCGTCAAAAAGACGAAGCGGACGAAAAACGGATGTTAGCAAACGATCCGCTTACATCCGATCCACTGACTTCTGTTTTTCACCCAAAAACATGTTCAGTTCAGTCTTTTAGTTCAGTTCAGTTCAGTATTTTAGTTCAGTTCAGTTTTTTAGTTCAGTTCAGTCACTTTTTTTTGTAAAAAACGGATGTCAAATGGATGTCAGCGGACATGAAAACGGATGCAAAAATTGACAACTGTATCCGTTTTTTTACAAAAATAAAGTGATTGACTGAACAAAAAAATGGAATGCCCGTGTGAAAGGGGCCTTATGAAAAAAGGCCAGGGCCTAAAGTAAAGGGCAGAGGTTCTACACATGAAAGTAGCAGGTTTTTTTAGGATACTTAAAAAGTATATACAGATTTTGGAAAAAAGGGGCTGCGCTAATAATGTGAAAACACCATAAATGATATATGTGCATATAAATGAATATATAAATAAATGCAATCTCAAAAAAAGTCCTTGTGTCCAATTTGGGACCAATTACATTATATACAATGTCCTCTATATCAGTGGTTCTCAACCCTGTCCTCAAGTACCCCCAACATGCCACGTTTGCAGGTTTTCCTTTATCTTGCACAGGTGCTTTAAATCAGAGTCAATGGCTTGATATTTTGGACAGCTTTTTTATCTAAGAGACATTTCCAAAACATGGCCTGTTGGGGGTACTTGAAGACAGGGTTGAGAACCACTGCTCTATATATTGTGGCTTAGCAGATGTGTCTGTTCAAAGATTTATCCAATTCACCAAGTGCTCAAAAAACAGAAAAGTGCTCAGTCCACCACCATATAAAAGTAAGCAGTAAAAGCGCCTCTGGCTTCTCATCCAGCCTGGGTCCCTTTCGGGGTAGGCTGAACCTCCTTGCAAATACACCTCCCAGATACCGGATCTCCTATCTCCACTCCGTCTCAGTTATAGGCATCCATATAGAATAAAAGGCTCACAATAGTGTGATAACGCTTAACAAAATTTATTTAGATAACAGTATTGCACTTACATCAATCCCAATTGAATACGCATTTAAAATAAGCCGGTCGGCTCTATATTCCCGATCCACAGGTAAACAGAATGTGCAGTAACATCAGTGCGCCCTCCCGACGTATGTTTCGTCTCTCCACAGATGTCATCACAGGGATAGGGCGTGCCTTTCATCACTGCCAAATATAGCTAGTTCAACTCTTGTTCTGAGTCTTAGCTTGTGGCGGCCACTCACCATTTTGACAAAGGGCCAATACTATAAAAAACAAACTTCTAACGCTCAAATGTATATGATTCCTCCAATAGAGATGGACATGACACCTCGGGAGAAGTGAAATCGCAAATCTCACCCCCAACCATAAATACCTAGGAAAATTGCTTCATTTTTAATGTGAAGCGGTGTTGAGGATAAAAGCTATCGTAGTGAAACAATGGAGGGAGCTGAACCCCACTCTAGGCCAGTAGAGGGGGCTTAGGAACCAAATTCCTCTTTGTATAAAAATAGAATTAAGTAAAAATGAAAATAAAAATATAAATAGATTAAAATAAAAATAAAAAGGGGGATATTAATAATTACTCAATCATGTATTTAACCATCTCCACCAATAAATTTGTTAAAATATACAGTGGAGGAGACCAGAACATAACAACGCCAAACTTCTGTCAAAAAATGCCTAGTGTGCAAACTGACAAAAAGATTGTATAAACTAATGGTGTTATATATGTGGTAAATGTATTACATATAAACCCCAAGTAAATTAAGGGGATAAAAATAAACTCCCCTGAGGTACAATGGCAAGTTAGGTAAATACGTGTGGCCTTATAATCAAACATGAACTCTAAACTCTAAACTCTAAATTGTTATGATTAAGATGACAAAGGCCTTCAAAACAAGTGATTTGTTCAAATTTATATAAATGAGATGTCTAAAAATCTAAAGGTCACTAAATGGGACATTGCAGATGTATCCAAGTGTCCTGATACGATCAAACCCCACTCATATATACAAAAAAGGGGGGGCGCACAGATTTGCTTTTTTTAATTATCATTTTTTCTTGTAAAGCCACCCCCTCCCTGGTCAAGCAAATAAAGCCAGGGATGGTAATGCAATCTGGGAAAAAATTACCTTAGGTAAGAAGGAAGTAAAAGGTTTCAGCGCCATCTTGTCCCTATTAAAAAAAGTGTCTTTAGAAAGATAAGGCCACCAGCTCAGACACTCGCATCAGACCATGAAGCAGCATGCTGCATACAAAAGTCAGCTCTAAGAACAGATGGTCAGTAACAAGTGAATGTTGTGCTTTCAGCACCCATAAAACAAAATCACCCTTTTTTAAAGGGACAATTTGCTGTAAATAAAGGCCAAATCAACATAAAATAACAAACAATATACCTCAAAAATAAATGAATTCAGCAGCAGCAAAAAATAAAAATGGTGACACCAACCTCATACAAGTGATGCCTACAAAGAATACCACCTTGTAGCTGACAGTAGAGAGAGGAATGTCTTTAGCAAGTTTAGCAGTTTATGAAGCACAAATAGAACCAGATGGTCATGGAAAAAGTGAATAGTGGCCCCTCTGTGTTCTGCACTTTGGATAGGGTGTGAGTCTTTAACCATTTCAATACTGGGCACTTTCACCACCTTGCGCTTTGAAAGACAGTCATGCAACATTGTACTCAAATTGAATTTTTACCATTTTTTTCTCACAAATAGAGCTTTCTTTTGGCGGTATTTAGTCACCACTGGGGTTTTCATTTTTTGCTAAATAAATAAAAAAAGGCCAAAAATTTTGAAAAAAACATGTTTTTCTTTGTCTTAGTGTATATTATTTAGTCTGTGGGAAAGATATAGAGTCCACTACTATGGTATATAGTTGAAAATTCCTCAGTTCTGTACTGACAGCATATCTCATTTCTTGAGGCCTGAAAAGTCAGGACAGTACAAATATCCCCCAAATTACCCCTTTTTGGAAAGTAGTTAGAGTAGGAATTGAAACAATAGACTTTATCAACACGTATAATAAAATGTATAAATCTTTATTGGTCTACATTAAAAAGATGGTATTACCATTCAAAACATGATCATAAACAAAAACAAAAAATACTCATAAAAAGACTATAGACAGTACAAGTGGTTCCCTTGGGGGATATGGCACCATCCAGAATAGGGGTTTAAGGTAAATATGTTTCATATAGATTGTCTCCCAATTTGGGGTTCCACTTGACCGTCTTGATATAAAATAAAGACTGCGCTACATGTTTCACGACTAGCCATCCCTTCTTTAAGGGGGCATATTATTTTCTATTGAAGAAACATATATACATATATTAGTGTCATCACAGAAAAAGCAACCACTTTTACATTATGTAGACATATGTATAAAAAAGAGAGCAGCACTCACTCACTTGCGCCATGAACAGTCCGACCTCACCCCCCAGGACCAGATAGGCCCCCAAACACACAGTGATCAGTAATGGGCACATTTGCCAGATGTGGTGACACACAGGTAACTAGAATGTAAAACAATACATTGAACAATATCTCGATTCAGCAGGTAAGTGATGTACCATATGTTGCCTCCCTATGTGCTTACCCAATGAATAAATTGGGGTAAAACTTGTTCAAGATAGTCCCCCTTCCTTAGGCGAAGATGGTGGTATTGTAGGCTCTATAAAGGCGGATACCTCAATTACAGATACTAAATGGTATGATACAATGTAAAAATCTGTATATTGTATACATAGTGAGCTATATTACCTAAATTGCTGTGGCCAGCCGGGAATACCTTAGCTAACGTAGGCTCTAAGGGTGCAACAGGGAAGGTATCATAAGGATGAACTCTGTCTGGAGTCTCCCAGAGTAATATTTACCCTGGTTAGGTGCCACTTGGGCCTCTACAACAAGTTTGATACATCATATGTGAAATTCAGTATATTGGAGGTAGTACCTGAAGACCCATGTGGCGGGAACTGGGATAAACCCATACTCCAAAGGGAAACGCTTTGGATCGAGAGACTGGAGGTGACCAAGCCACCAGGCATCAATGAGGTTATATCTAATAAACCTTTTTTATAAGATGTATAGCATTGAATGTTGTACACGGGTCTGTGTAACTTTAATAAAGCTGGTAGGAATTGTCCAACTGGACCATTTATATGATTATATTGTGCTATTTTTCTGGGGTGGTGGTGCAGGATAAGGCTTATTAGAGTGTTTATGATAATTATCAGTGAGGTGCTTTGTTATCTAAAATTAAGATAAAAAGCCTTCTGTGTGTAGCAGCCCCCCTCAGTCCCCTTAATACTTAGCTGAGCCCCCTCTAGGTCCCATTCAGGACTCTCCCTCCTGATTGGCTATGATACAGCAGTGGCGCCAATTAGCCAATGACTGTGGGTCAGGTGCCCCTATAGCAAGCTGCCTGCTGTGGGGGCACTCAACAGGAGGGAGATACTAGGAGCTTTGACGAGGGGCCTGAGAAGAGGAGGATCCAGGCTGCCCTGTGCAAAACCACTTCATAGAGCAGATAAGTATAACATGTTTGTTATTTTCAAAGAAAAAAATGAGACTTTACAATCACTTTACGGTATTAGCATGCATCATGTAAGACAGCCTTCAGCACAGCGGGGTGAGAATGTGTGGTGTTTAGGTAGCACAGTGTTTTTCTTTCTTAAGAATGCAGTGAGCTGCTCTGAAAAAATGCAGCTCTTGAACAGACTGCACTTTTAAAGGGGGAATTGTTCAAACTGCACAGGCATGTGTTTTAGTATGAGCGTTAAACTCCCTGGCGGTATAATTCTGTCAGATTTTTGTGTCTAAAAGCGGTACAATGTTTTTCATGGAAATGTGGTGTTTTATATTGTTGGCCTGTAATTCTTAGGAATAACTCATTTAAATATGTCCAAACAAGAGTCTAGTAGACATCCTGGGTATGATAAAGTTTGAAACACAAAATTATAAATTATAATATAATAAATAATCACAAAAACAAATAATATAATAATATTAATACATTTTATTCAATAACATAATCAAACCAAAAACACTGACATTTGATCATAAAAGGGTGCAATATTACTAAGTCACTGAAATATAAGATTAGTACACATCCCGGGTATGATAGATTTTGAAACAAGGTACTGCACAAAGTGCAACGTCACAATCGGGACAATGGAATCTGGTTTCCTTGCAGATTTTTTTTCCCTTGTCATCCCTTTTTGAACAGCAAACCTCACACATTCTTGTCGGTGCTGACTTTTTTGCGCTTGGTGGTATATAGTCCATAAAGTGACGACCAGTCAGGCGTTCGGGGTTGACAACACCAACGGCATGATGTCCAGACCTGTTGACAGCCAATTATGGTGTTTGGTGTTTGCCAAAAATGCATTCTGAAACTTTCCAAATAAAGTCCGCTTGAACCACCACAGGCCTGTGACTCTTTTTTTTTGTGCAGAATGTGGGCATTCCATAGACATTGTTCCAAAAGATGCCTGAAAAATTATTTGTAATATTTTTTTTGTTGCTTGCGCACTGCGGGATCAAATGTCAGCACTAATTGGGGCTTCATTATGCCCTTTCCACCTTTTGTGTGTGCCATAGTATTGGCGGTGTTATGCACGGTATTCATTAGGCACACGTCTTTTTTGTCGCACCACCGCAGGGCCATAATTTTCCCTTTCTGCCAGGCAAAAATTTGTCCCGTCTTGAGCTTCTGTTTTCCAAACATTGGTGGCAGGTCGAGCCGGTTTGCCCCTAACAGTACCATAGGTGTCTGTTTTGTTCTGAAACAGAAACTCATACAGTTCAGGGGAAGTGTAAAAATTATCGTAACACAATAGCCCTGATTTAGTAATGGCTCAACGAGGGAAAGAACAGAAGAAGTTACCATTCCATATTTACTGTTTTTTCATCAAATGTTGTCCAGTGTAAAGGATGGAGTTCCAGATGTAGCCAGATGCTGATTTGCATAATATGACCAATTTTATGCCAAATCGCGCTCGCTTTAATGCGATGAATTGTATCCAGCTGAGCCTTCCCTTGTATGCCATTAGACTTTCGTCTATGCTAATATCTCTATCTGGCACATAGCTCCTTTGTAAATTTTTGATAATCATTTGCGATACTTCCCAAATTTTTTTCAGTTTTGAGGCAGGATGAGTCTTTTCATCAAGGTACTCATTGTTCTCAAAATGCAATAATTTCATTATGAGAGAAAATTTGTACTCCGACATGACGGTGCCAAAAAATGGAGTGGCAAGCAATTTATTTTTGGTCCAATACCACTTCTGACACCACTCCCTAAAGAATAATATGGGCCAGAAACTGCCAAATATAGTCTTTGGTGACTGGTTCCCACATTCTACTTCTCGAAAACCTCAGATGAGAAGTAGCAGATTGTTGGTCATGGTACTGGTTTGTTTCGGTAATGATCTTATCTATCACCTCATCCGTCAGGAAGAGTTGAAGGTATGCCAGTGGGTTGTCATCCTCAATGTCTACTTTCATACCAGGTGATCTTGTATACGGGAATCTTGGGGGCGCTGCATGATCTGCACCGCATTCTACAAAGCACCAAGTGCGCACCTCACTGAGCTTGGGTGCAGGATCATCGCTGATGTCACTTTCAGACTTTGATGATGAAGAACACCATGACTCATTATTGCTACCCTCTTTAAGCGATTCTATGTCGCTGTCACTGTCCTCTAGCTGCTCCAAAAGTGCTATGGATGACATAGAGGGACGCCTTTTGGATGCCATGGACGCTCTCAATTTTCCAGGCACAGAGAACACTGCAGGTGCAGGCAGGGCACGGGGCAAAGGACTGGGCAAAGCACTGGGGACAAATCTAAGGTGTACTGATACAGTAAAGCAACCAAAAGATTACAATGTATTTTTGTGTGTTTGTGTTTTTAACTTTTTGATATTCCCGCCAGCTCCGCCCCCGTGCGTCGCATCGGGCGGTGATCCGGCCGGAGGACACCGCCGGGGACATCACAGGGACAGGGTAAGTAAATGCAGAGACATTTAACAAGGTAATACCGAGTGTGGCTCAGGGTTACCACTTTAGGTACTGGAGATTTACCCCGAGCCACACTCAGGAATACCGCCAGGGGGTTTAAGAGACCACAGAAGACACAGTAGTGTAAAATTGGCCAGCAGCAGGACAAATTAAACAACAAGGCTAAGCCCAATTTATTACTGACAAAGTGCACAAACTGGGGCCTTACTTTAGAATTAAGATACCTTAGAGCAGTGGTTCTCAACCTTAGACCTCAAGTATCCCCAACGGGCCATGTTTTCAGGTTTTTCTTTACTTTGCACGGCTGCTTTAGATCAATATCAATGACATGATATTGATAAGAGCTATTTTATCTAAGGGAAATTCCCAAAACATGGCCCATTGGGGGTTGAAAACCTCTGCCTTAGAGGATACAACAATGTAAAGGTGATTAGCAGCAGAACAATTTTATTCAGAGATAATAGACCTAATTGATCTAAATTTTATTTTATCTATGGGGATGAAGGTTGCAGTAAATGTGAGTGATATAATGTGAAATGGTTTAGGTGCACAGTGTTCTTGCACGTCCTTTTTATGCCTAAGGTTTGAATGGTTCCCTAGTTTTTGCACAAGGGTTCTCCCTTGCCATCAAGTCTTCCACAATCCATCCATCCATGATAATCCTGTCACTATGGGGGTGGATACATTTATGTTCACGCCTAGTTACAATTGTCTCTAGGACTCACTAAGCCAAATGCCTAACCAAAGCATGGAAAAACTCTTTTCTATACTCAAAACATGTCTTACACTCGTAAGGGTCTGCTCCTGAAGTTGTTAAAGGTTAGACAGAGGTTAAAAAGGAGGAGATTGGGATTTTTTATGATGAGCGACCAAACAACATAAGATATCAGATGACTCAGAGACCAATAAATGCAGGTTTGTGCTTTTTAAAAAAAAGTGGTGAATGGGGGTGAATACTGCTGACCAGTCCTTTGACTTCTACTTGCTTTTTTTTAGGGGGGGGGCACAGCTTTCACAGTCCAGGCCCTCTTTAAAGTAAAATTATAAAAGACAATTGTGCTTTGAGCTGTTAGAAATGTGCTACTTCTAAAATATTTCCAGAATTTATTTTTCTTATATATTTCTCCTTTTTTTATTGATAATAGTGGTTGTCAGACTAGCTCTATGTCCCTAAAATAAAAAGTAGAGGTGTTGTATAGTATGTTATTTTTAATGAAGAATGTTCAATGAGAAGGGAAGCGTGGGTGAACTAAACTAATAAAGCAGGCTGTCTATTTTGGCGACTGTTGATGGAATGCTATGCACTTGCTATTCTGGAAGGGGAACAAGGAAGTTACACAGGCCATGTTGTAGCTATTCAATGTATTGGGAGTGACTTTATGTCTAAAACTATTGGCCATCTGTGACATATTCCTATTGTTATGCTCTTCCAAAATACTCAAATGACTTTTAAGCCACACACTTTTAAACTACTTTTGAACTAACCTCTTCTATTTGAGAACATAATACAAGTCCTTTATTTAATTTTAATTATTTCAAATATAATTTTCCGTTTTTACTGCTAAAGGAAATATCAGCATGTGAGTGGTAAACCACTACAGATTTTGAAGAGCAAGGATTGAGGGGGGGGGGGGGTGACTTTGCTTTAAAGCTATGGCAGCTTAAAGTGGTAGTAAACGTAAAAAAAAACAATGTAATATATTGCAGTTGCCAATCCCTAAATATAGTGGCTGCATTAGCTATTTCCCTCCTTTATTTTCACCTGCTGATCTGGCCAGTAACTGTCTTAGAATGTCTACACCCTGGTTCGAGAACTCCTTGTGGTGATAAGGAGGAAGGGGGGGGTTGCATGGCAGCAGCTGGAATAAAGCACAGGCAGAGTTCAGTGTAAAATGCAGAGACCAAAATACACTGTGAGGTTGTGGGGAGGGGGGGGGGGGAT
>BLSH010078506.1:169511-194405 GCA_018402905.1 Glandirana rugosa | reverse complement strand
CCCCCCCCCCCCCCCCCCCCCCCCCCCCCCCCCCCCCCCCCCCCCCCCCCCCCCCCCCCCCCCCCCCCCCCCCCCCCCCCCCCCCCCCCCATGTCAGCAGGAGGCAGAGAAGCAGCGATATAGCAATCTTTCCAGTAAAGATTTGTGTAAAAGGGTGTATCAGCACAAGTCTGACCACTGGAGTACAGGCAGGCTGTGCTCCCAAGCAGAATGCAAAGAAGCAAACTGACCACACTGGGATGGGTGTGCTTCCATGCTCTGGCATGTCTGTATCAAATAGGAAAACAGGGGTACTGGCAGGATCAACAGAAATTTCAAACAAAGAAAGCAATGCAAAGAGAACAGAATACTTTTTATTACAAGTACAGGGTAACACATATGAGAAAAAAAAATGTTAGGGTAACATACACTTTAAGTCTTATGACAGACACCATATATAATGCTGTTTATTTATCTAATTTTAGCTTATTTAAAGTGTATCTATAGCCACTTTAAAAAGGATTGAGTGGGGAAGGTTTATAATTTCGGTCAGGTTTAACTACTGCCCAGTTCCGTTAGAGAGATTATCCCTTACTCACGGTCAACTTTTTACCAGATAGGAAGTGAGGGTAAATTTCAAAGAGCAACACAGACTGAAGTAAAAGTTACATAAGGGAAGGCTAAACTTCTGTTCAATTTTTCATCACTGCCTGTCTGGTAAAACAATGACCTAGAACAGGAATTGAGGGTAAATCTCTCTAACAGAACCCTGAATAACAATTTGAGTGTTCTCCACTTCCTGTCAGGTGAAAATGAAACATCTCTAAGAGAGCCTGGACAGCAGCTAAAACACATATTTTAACCAGCCCATGTGAATTAGGATGCCTGGAGAACATGAAGAGGAATGAAGGCAGCACCAGATTTATGACTAATATGCCAACTGCATTTTTTTATTGTCCTGGATGTGAAAAAGATCTCCAACACACTTTGGGGGCTTTACCAATCCCCCTTCATCAGGGCTGGTGCATGTGAGGGTTAGAAGAAATCTGGAATGAAACCTGCTTGCCCTAAGTAGATTTCTCTAGCATGGATTAAGGACCTACGTTGATTGCTGGCCTACCAGTTATCTGGTCTACTAATAATTACAATTAGGCAGGGTTCATACTTATGTAAATTGGATGCTCAATGGATCCAGTTCACACAGCTCTGGGATGGCTGTGGTCCTGTGCATCTTTGGCTCCATTTCAGGTTTGAATTCAGGCAAAAATTCGGACCTGATTCACCCCTGGAACAGAAACCAGGGACACACTGGACCCCCTGCTGCGAGCTGCTCTGCACATAGTGTGAACCCAGCTTTAAACATGTTAATATGGAAGTTAATGTTTACTGCCGTAGCATTCTTTTGCCTTAATCAGTGAAGAAGGAGCTGCCGACAATGACTATTTTATACAGTTTGAGGCATGAGGACATCAATGTTTGAAAAAGGATTGTAAAAATGTGCTAATTTACTTTTTCCTATTTGGTGCCTCATTAGAGTGATTTCCCCTCACTTAATGTTAATACAACAATGGTTTCTCTAGTCAGGAAGTGAGGGGGAAAGGGGCAATAGGGACAAAGACATCAATACAACTTTGATAGGGTTTTAGTTTTTCCACAATTTACTAAAAAATGTTGTGTTTCTTTCTGGGTTGCTATTGAAAACTTTCTCTCACTTTCTATCTAGGAAAACCATTGTCACCTTGACAGCAACTAAGAGGAAATCTCTCTAATGGAGACAACACTGAAACCTTTATGGGGGGGTTTCTAATCCTTTGTCACTTTATTCAAATATAAAACAAAATTGTGGATGGCACTAAAAGCCCAACAGAGCTTCTAACCCTTCCTCGCTAAAAAAAAAGGTTTTAGCCATACACTGATCGAAATCCAGCCAGTTCATCAAGGACCAGACAAATTTCAACCAGTATGTGGCCATCTTCTCTCTACAGAAGTTGATTTTTTGATCAACCTCCGTTGAAGGGACATGTTGGAAATTTTTCCTTCATCGGTGGTGGCAGCCAACCAGCTGCACCCATTGATCAGTGTATTCTGAACTTGCTGCCTTCAGAATACAATGTCCTAGTTGGGGGGGGGGATTCATTCATTGGCTGAATGAAAAAAAACCCATGTCTGGCAAGCTTTACACTTTATTTAGTATAAACAGAAGTGGGTGGCCTCTGGATATCAGTGTCAAAGGGATGTAAATAGGCATTGTAGGTCACCTGCCAGTTGTGGGAGTCCCATCAAACTATGTCATGTGGTCTTTCAATTTACATTTAGGCATCTAAACAGGAGTGCACACAGTGGTTATGCCCTTTAAACTCTGGTTTAAAAAAGTTTTTTTCAAGTATATATGCTTAACTCAAAAAGTACCTCATATTGATCTCAACCTCCAATTCTCCAAATTCCTTTTTTTTTTTTTCCAAGGCTTTATTGAAAAATGAGTGCAGGTACAAACATGAGGTGCCAATTGTGGCGCAACATATGACATGAAGGTAAACAATTTGATAACTTAACTATCTTTTCTTTACATCAACCTGTTATATAACGGTGTAGAGTAGTTGAGTGTCTAGGAAAGTGTAGGAGAGAAAGGAAGTTGAGGCACACAAAAGGAAATGGTAGGGGTAGAGTAGGCATGGATAAAGGAAGTTCAAGAGCACATTTCATATTAGGATTTAAAGTACCAAAACATTTGAATTATAGGTAAATGACCCAGAGTGTGCTCCCCAGTCTCTGGCACGAGTCTGACTGTTTGGACTATTATCCAATAAAGTTAGGCATCTGTAATATGTGGTCTCTAATTGTCAATATTTAGCGAATTTCTGGGATTAACTAGCCATAGCTTCCAGTAACTGAGGAATTTATCTGTGGATAGGTTTTTTTTTGTGAACAGATATTCCATCAGAGCATTTTCGTTTATTATACTAATTATTTCTCCAATTGTGGGGGTTTCTACTTGGAGCCAATGTCGAGCAATGGCCAATCTGGTGGCAATTACAATATGTGTCACTATTGAATGGCAGGATGCTGGCCAGCTCGTGGTTTCGAGGCCAAAGAGCGCCATCTGGGGGGACAGATTTCTATTTAGTTTAGTGATATCCTGTAGTAGTTTCTCTATTTCTGCCCATGTGTTTTTTATGTAAGGGCAGTCCCACCAGATGTGGAGTAGGTGTCCTTCCTTATTACAGTTCCGCCAGCATTTCCTGGAGTGGTTGGGGGATATCCTTGACATTTTTGTTGGGGTGTAGTACCACCTGTGGATAATTTTCATAAGGTTTTCCCAATGGGATATGTTTCTGGAGGTATGTATGAGGAATTTAATTGTGTTCCTCCATATGGGTGTAGGCGCCTGGATTTGTAGAATTGTATTCCAATATTGGAAGGGTGGAGAATGACTGTTCTGACAATGGCTTTGAAGAGTGCTGTATATAAGGGATACACCCTTGGTCCTAGGGTTGGAGCATTGGTAGAAATCCAATATAGCCTTCGAGGTTTGATTTGGGGTTATTGGGATATTCAATAGGATGTGCCGTATTCTGAGATATAGGAAAAAGTCTCTGTTGCTGACATCATAATGATCTTTTAGGTGTTGAAATGTTGCAATTTGGTGTAGATGAAAAAGGTTTCCTATTTTGTCAATCCCGTTTGTGTGCCATTTATGAGTTGGAAGATCCGGAGAAATAATATTCAGAGCATCTATCGGAAGATTATATAGAGCTTGCCTGTTTATCCCTGGTGGAGATTGTATTATTGATTTCCATACTTTGGTGGCTCCATTGAGGGTTGGCAGAGGAAGCCGATTGGGGGTAAGACCCATCCATAGGGCTGCCAGGTAGAGGTTTGGTTTGTGTCCTATTGCATGGGCTTCGATCAGAGTCCAAGGCATTTGTGAGGTCATTTTCCATAATTTTTTTAGTTGGTCAATTATGGTGGCTTTATAATAGGTCTGGAGATCTGGAACCCCCAGGCCCGCATTGTCCTTGGGAATGACTAGAATATGAGACTTGAATCGGGGTTTCCGTGCTGCCCACACAAAGTTGTTTATGATCGACTGGATTTTCTTAATGTCTGCTTTCAGAAGTGGGAGTGGTAATGTCCTAAAGATGTACAAAATGTGAGGTAATAGGAACATCTTGGACAGGGCTATCCTTCCTGCCCAAGATTCTCTGCCTTTTAGCAGATCTTTGACTATACCATGTAATTTCTGTTCAAGGAGAGCAAGGTTCATTCTAAGAAGGTTAGATGAGGGGTAGACCAGCTGAATGCCTAAATATAAGAGAGATGAATTCGGAGCCCAGGAGAAAGGGGCTATAGATTCTATGTTTGATTTCATTTGAGATTGTATGGCTACTGGGAGCATGGCCGACTTGGAAGTGTTCGATTTATAATAGGATATTTGGCTGAAGTTGTGTAGCATTTCACAGAGGTGCGGGAGAGAATCTATTGGATTTGTAAGCCATATGATTATGTCATCGGCGTAAAGGCCTATTTTGTGTGTCGAGTGTCCGATCGTTATGCCTTGGATGCCTTGGTGCTCCCTGATAGCTTGTGCGAGAGGTTCTATTGCTAGTGCGAATACCAAAGAGGACAGGGGGCACCCTTGTCTGGTCCCATTGGTGATTTTGAAGGGGTCTGAGATCACTCCTGACGTGAGGACTCTTGCGCTAGGTAATGAGTAAAGGCCCATAATTGCTTGTAGGAGTTTCCCTTGTATTCCAAAGGCTGATAAGGCTTCTTTTAAGTATGCCCAGTTTACTCTATCAAGCGCCTTCTCTGCATCAAGGGATATCAGCAGAGAAGGCGTTTCATTTTGTTCAGCCCAGTGGAGTAAATCTATGAATCTTCTTGTGCCATCCGATGCTTGTCTAGATGGTATGAACCCTACCTGGTCCGGGTGTATCAGGGCAGGTATATATTTGGCTATTCGGGTGGCTAGGAGTTTTGTGTAGAGTTTGATATCTGCATTAAGGAGTGAGATCGGACGATAATTAGCTAGGTCATGGGTGGGTTTTCCTGCTTTATGTATTGTTATGATTGTGGCTTCCAGGTTTTCTGGTGGGATGTCTCCTGTCACTAGGAATTCATTAAAGAGAAGAGTTAAATTGGGGGCCAGCTGATCCGGGAATATTTTATAATATTCATTGATGAACCCATCCGGGCCAGGGGCTTTGTGTGAGGGGAGAGATTTTATTCCATCTAGTACCTCTTTAATCGTGAATGGTGAATTGAGTTCCTCCAGCTGTTCGTGGGATAGTTGTGGTAGTTTTAGATTTTTTAAGAATTTCTCAATTAGTTGTGGAGTGGGCTGCGGCTCATTTGGGGACTGTGCAAGGTTGTAGAGCTTGGCATAGAAGGAACTAAAACAATCCGCTATCTCTTTCGGGTTACTTAACCTTTTATTTTGTTAATTTATGAGAAAAGGGATTTTCGATTGGGCTTCCCTATGTTTATATTGTTGTGCTAGATGTCTTCCCACTTTATTTCCCTGGGAGTACCATGTAAGGCGTAATCGCCTAAGATAGTGGTCATGGGTATTTTGGAGGAAAGTACTGAGTTAATTTCTTAATTTGTTAAGTTCATCTATTCTTAATTGGGAGGGTGTCTGTTTGTTTATTATTTCTATGTTTTTGATCTGTGTCAGCAAGGAGTCTACATATTGTAGCCTCTTTTTTTTCTCCTGAGCTCCCAGCTTCAGCAGTTTTCCCCTCAGTACAGATTTGTGTGCATTCCAAAGGGTAGCATGTTTGTTAACAGTGTTATTGTTTAATGTGAAGAAGTTCAAGATTTCAGATTGTACCTGTTCCTTAATCTCCTTGGTCATAAGAAGTGAAGGGTTCAAATGCCCCATCTTGTAACTCTAGGAGAGGACCGAGACAGAGCTATTGTGATGGCTACAGGTGCATGGTCAGACCATTTTATTAGGCCTATGTTTGAATGGGTGATCTTTTGAAGTAGGACTTTGGAGGTAAGGAACAGGTCAATCCTTGAGTATGACTTCTGAGATTGAGAAAAGAATGAGTAGTCTCTCTCTGTGCCATGTTGACATCTCCAGGGATCACACCAGTCTTCAAGAGAAACGAAATTCGCTAGGGCAGTCGATTTTCTTTTTTTGGAATTGGAGGTATCCAATTGGGGGTCAATTATATCATTAAAGTCCCCACATAGTACTATTTGGTCTTTGGGGTAGAATTGTAGTTTACGTAGGAGTTTGTTGTAGAAGAGTTTTTGGTGTGTGTTGGGGGCGTATATATTTACAATGATTAGAGGGTGATTGTTGAATGTGGCCTCTAGTATGAGAAATCTCCCATTGGGATCTGCTTCTACTTTCCGGAGTACGAATGCTATTGTTGATTTAACAGCAATCATAACCCCTCTGGTTTTCTTATCAGAGGTGGCTTGAAATTGGTGTGGGAAAAGTTTATGTGTGCAGGTAGGATGATTTTGCCTCATGAAGTGCGTTTCTTGGACGCACAATATATCCGATTTGTGAGATATGGCATCTCTCCATAGTAGGGATCTCTTAAAGGGACTATTAAGTCCCCTAGCATTCAAGGACAGAATCGAGATGGACATCGTGTGATCCCTGGTGGTTTGTTTATGGCAGCTGAGAGTACCCCACTATCTCCGGATTTTGGTTAACAAAGAAAAAGATAAGTAAACAATTTAGTGTGACACGGGGTGAGTGCGCAGGTCGAGGGAAGTGCTCTCAGGTGGGACCTCTTCCGCACCCTCCTCCCGGGTCACTCTAGAGACAGCCCACTATTTGGTGGGTCTGAACAAAACTTACAGAAGACCTAAGGTTTCAAATGAGCAATACTTGGGTTGAGTACGTTAGCAATGGTGTAAGAAACAGCTTACTCAGTAAATGAGATATATAACAATACAGATTGTAGACTGTAAGAGTATATCAACTTCTAAACCAACAGTGTGCTTAGCACACGAGAAAATGTGGGACGGGTGAGGTAACAGAAACAGGAGACCACCCGCTCCTCCATCAGGAACAATGAATACACATAGAATAATACCAGCCTTAATAATAAGTACAAATTTTAAAGGGCTGTATAATTGTGGGGGGTTAGTCTCCACTATGTATGTGGGGCTCCCATGTGTTGGGAATTCTGGCTGAGGGTCTGGTGTTTGGTGTCACTGGTGGGGTTCGTGTGAGCAGCCCCCAATTATGTAGCAGCTTTATCCCTTCTTTAGGCATCATTATGGTGGTGTTTTGGTTGCGGAATGTGACGAACAGTTTGACAGGAAATCCCCATTTGTAAGGAATTTTGCGTTCGATTAGAACCGAAGTGACTGGCTCAAAAGCTTTTCTGGCTTGTGCTGTTGCCGCCGAAATATCATTGAATAGTTTAATTTTCTCAAAGGGTGCTGGTAGCGTGCGATGTGATCTTGCTGCTCTCATTATGTCATGCTTTATGTGAAAAAAGTGTACCCTTGCTAGAATATCTCTGGGGGTGTCCGGAGGCAGGTGTTGTGGTTTATGAAGCCTGTGTGCTCTATCAATAAGGATATCTCTGGTATGCAGTTCTGGTATTAGTTTGCGGAACAGTTGATGTATATAGGGGATAATCCCTGGGGTATCCAGTGACTCTGGGACCCCTCTTATTTTTACGTTGTTCCTTCTTGATCTATCCTCCAAATCTGCGACTTTGAGTCGCAGGGAGTGAATCGCATCCGCTTGTTCGTCCTGAATATCCACAATTGTATTGTGTGCTTTGGTTGCGTCCATGAGGTGTTGTTCAATGTGATCTAGTCTGTCCTCTGCTGAGTTTATTCTGTCTTGTAATTGATTGACAGAGATTTTCAGCTCTTTCTGTAAATCAGACTGCAATGATAGGAGCATGGCTTTCATAGTGTGCTCCGTTGCAGGGCCATCTGTGGTAGGGAAGGCCGCTAGTGAATTGGTAAGGCCTGCTTCATTTGTGGAACTACAAGCGCCATGTTGCTTTTAATTGGTGGCTGCTTGTCAGGGGAATGAGAGAGTGTGTCAGCCAGTCTCTTACCTCTGTCTCCCAGCGGGGAGGGTGCTTCAGAGTGGAGAGGTGACGGGAGCTCCATAGGTTCTGGTGGCGGTGTGTTGTCCTGTGGTGGCTCTGAAATCGCCGCTGTTGCTCCAGGCCCGCCATCTTGGGAACTCTGCTGTCCCGGCTTCATGTAGAAATCTAGGAGTCTCCTTGAGCCTTCTCCTAGATTCTTCCTCCTAGTCATGCTCCGCGGGAGTTCCGGACTCTTTCCCCTCTGTTTGGGGTCTGGAGTGCTGTTGTTGGCGGCTGGATTGGCGATATAGCCCGATGGAGGAGCGGAGCCGAAAGATTAGACGTCCATCCTCGGCAGCGGCCAAACCACGCCCTCCAAATTCCTTTTTTATCTGCTGTATTCCATCTTCCTGTTAGATGGTGGCTACCTACATTCTCTTTGGACATACTATATGTAGCAACATAGCCACCTTTTCTTGCTCACTCCTGAGATGGATTACAGAATATGGACTATAGGAATTGTAGTGTGCATAGAGCAGTACACATGACCCCAAATAACAAGCACTGTTCAATTCAAATAACCCAGACTGTAGCTGATAACTGCTGCAGAACATATTCCTTTGTTGCTGCTGTATTATCCTTCTGCAGTGTGGACAGGGTTAAGCTGAATATTCATTAATGCCAAAGTGCAGCCACCATCTTTAAGGAGACCACATTACAATGTAGAGGTGATTGATTGATGCAACAAAGCAAGAAGAGGGTGTGCAGTTGAAAAAGAGCACCACAATGGGGGCGTGTCCAATGCAGCCTCACCAGTGCCCATTGATGCAGACTCACCGGTGCCCATCAATGCAGCCTTATCAGTGTCCATCAATGCAGCCTTACCAGTGCCCATCAATGCAGCCTCACCAGTGCTCATTGATGCAGACTGGACAAGTATACATGTTGCAGCTGCAAAGGCTTGCTTTACTTTCAGGTAAATAGGGCCACTCTGCAGCTGCAGTAGTGTGTGGTTCAATCAGGCAATGAGAAGGTGATATAGTGCCTCTTCATATCCTGTCAAATGCTCTCTGAAGAGAGATCCAAAAACAGATCACTCTTCAGAGAGCACAGCTAGTGTGAAAGAACCTCAGGGGGTGATAAGCATTGCCATATGTCTTAAAGGGCTCATTCACACTAGTGCTGGTGTCTGAAGAACAATCTGTGTTTGGGTCTCTCTTTGGAGGGCATTGTATTGCCTCCACACTGCCTGCTTTATCCCCTTGATCCCTATGGTTGCAGGGTAACATTCGCTTGAATGGCTCATATTTGTCAGGTGCTAAATCTGTTGAAAGTGGCAGTGGCTATAATTTGTACCATGGCCATGAAAGCAAAACATAGCACGTGCACACCCTGGGATGCTGCCTCTGAGGTAGTGGTGGCAAGCAGGGGGGTTTAAAAGTGTGACTCAAACACCCCCCTTCCTCCAATCACTAGTGTGTGTGAGTGAGCCAAAATTCACTGCAGGGGTCACTGGACAGTGACATTCACAGAACAACTGCATCATCTGTCCTCACAAAAAAGAATGCTGCTCTCAATTTCCCACACCTGATCCCCCGACCTTCCCAGCCACCTTAACACCCTTTGCTGAGTCCGACACACACAAACTATACTGCATGCACTCATATTCCTTGCACTGTACTCCACAGAGAAGCCGGTAACATGGAGCTTCTGCCTCCACCTCTGTGACTTTTTGCAGCCAGACAGGACAACGGCACGATGCAGGCTCCACCTACATGTCCTGTCTGCAGCCTGGGAGTGGTCATTTTACAGTTCTTCAGAGCGGCCCAGGAGGCAATCTCCACCCTGCTCCCCGGCCCAGTCCGCCCCTGGCAACCACTGTACTGCACCGTCCACAACCTCTCCCCACTGCCAACCGGCTACAACTTCAAACTCCTCCCTCCTCCTCACCACAGTAAAAGATCACTCTGCCACGGAAAGGCTGCTGGCCAGGACATTAGATGGGGCAGCAGGATCACAACGCATGCTTTATCCGTCTGAGTCCCGAAAATAAAAAAAAATAGTCCTCTGAAGCCGGCCCACTGAGCCATCGGCCCACTGGGAAACTCCCGGTGGTCCCGATGGCCAGTACAGGCCTGCTTTCAGAGCAACACCGAGCCATGTCTACTAACCAGGCATCCGCTGACAGTGCGGGAAAAGATACCCGCACCAAAGAGGGATCGATCGCAGGGAGAAGCGCGCATGTACAGCCCCACAAACTAACAGATTTCTTCCCCAAGTCAGGGGAAGGAAGAAGGCAAGATGGCGCCAGTCAGCCTCGTGCTGACACACAGAACGTTTGGGAGAGCGAGGATCACACAAATGAAGGGACAGTAACCATTCCACAGGCGGATTCGGAACCTGGTGAGGACATCACAGATCCTCAATCACCACAAAAGGATCCTCAGAAACGCCCAGCCTCCTCACCGCTGCAATCTCCACTGTCCAGGCCTCATGTGAGTAAAAAGTTGAACTTACCTCCTGCACTTATACCACTGCCTGACACTGACTCTGACAACCCCTTGGAAGAATTCCCTGCCTCAGACAAGCCAGCTTCTGCCTCAGAGATTAAGCATATACTGCAATCTCTCTATCTAGGCATACAGAGTAACATTGACAGAGCTATCAAACACACACAAGAACAGATCATCCATATTGCAGAACACACTGAAGAGCTTGAAAGCAAAGTGGGAGAAATAGTAACAGCCCATAATGATATAGTAGACACCTGTCAAGCACAAGCTCAACTTATCCAGAACTCCAGGATAAAGTCTCAGATTTAGAGGACAGGTCCCGAAGGAACAACGTTATAGTCAGGGGGATCCCCGAATCTGTGACACAAACTGAGCTTACAAGCTATCTGCAAACGTTGTTCAGGAAAATCGTTCCACAGGTCTCTAAGCAGGATCTCCTTATAGATCGGGCGCACCGTCTGGTTAAAGCCAGTTTCCTTCCAGCCACTATACCGCGCGACGTCATCGCCCGTATACACTTCTTCCAAATTAAAGACATGCTCATGTCAACTTCAAGAAAAATGAAAACCCTACCCGAACCCTTTTCCAGGTTCGCAATTTTTGCCGACATTTCTCAAGCCACTGCAGCGAGAAGGCGGGAATTCCGCCCTATTACTGAAACCCTCAGAGCGCAACAAATCAGATATAGCTGGGGACACCCTACAAAGCTTCTAGTGACCTATCAGGATAAAACTATCCCCATAATGACGCCAAAAGATGGAATATATTATCTCTCCCGATGGGGCATGAAAATCAACTATCCTCCCCCAACACCAGGAAACACCAACCCCAACGGATGTCTAAATCCTGGGAGACCGTTCCCTCCTCCACATCCAAATCCAGCAACAGCCCTGGACGTTGACTACCCTCTCCTATACGAATCCTTTTCCAGTTGAGAGAAGAGTGGTTCATTTATCCCTACCGCAAGTGATATTCTACACCCCCGGTATGCCGAACCTGCTATGCAGTGTTCAATATGTTAAACTACTGCCAGGCAAGACGAATAATTTATACACTATGAAGTTGTTCTGTTTATGCCTAAGCCTTTCTGCTTCGTTTCCTTTTGATGAATATTTCTTGTTACTGATTTGGTATCAATATGTTAGTGCAACTGTTTTAACTTTGCTCCTTATTTGTATTAGCCTCCTAGCAGACATATCCAAGCATGCCCGAATAATCCGATGGTCAACATAACCTCTATTAACGCCAAGGGCCTTAACTCCCTCTATAAAAGATCAGCTCTCTGGAAGGAAGCGGCCCGCCTTCATTCCGACATCCTATGTGTTCAGGAGACACACTTCACACAATCTAACCCACCCACATGTAAGCACAAACACTTCACTCATTATTTTTTTGCCAATGCAGACACCAAAGCCAAAGGCGTCATGATCGCTGTGAAACATACAGTAAATTTCAAACTCCACCAGTCTTACTCTGATCCTGCTGGTAGATACATCATATTGCAAGCACTAGTTAACAAAGACAAGATCACACTGATAAATATTTACGCACCAAATACACGACAGAAATCCTTCTTTAAGGAAATCCAATCACGAATTAAATAACTGACATATGGTCGCCTCATTTTATGTGGGGACTTCAACGACACTCCAAATTCGCTAATGGATTCTTCCAATAGAGCATGTAGACGCCCCTCTTCCCTTTCCAACTTTATCACCAATACAAACCTTCAGGACGCATGGAGATGTCTGCATGGTAATGAGAAGGACTTCACTTTTTTTTCTAAGCCGCCACAGTCCTATTCTAGACTCGATCTGCTCCTTGTGGACAAAATAACATTACAACACATCTCCAAAGTAGAGATCGGACCCATCACATTGTCTGACCATGCACCGGTCTCCATGTGTATATTTGAAACACCATTTAACAAAAACACATCTCTGTGGTGCTTAAATGCCTCACTAATCACTAATCCGAGATACAGGGAACAGATCGAGACAGAACTAAAATCATACTTTGAACTGAACTCCTCAGAGGACACTGAACCATTTACGCTGTGGAATGCTCACAAAGCATTCATGAGGGGAGTTCTGATTGGGGTGGGCGCGCGTGAGAAAAGGAGGAGATCCTTAGAAATAACAGAATTTCTGGCCCAAATTCAAACCTTGGAACAGCAACATAAAGCCACCTTAGATGTAACTATAGCCTCAAAACTACACACATTAAGACAGGACCTAACTAACTGCCTGGCTAGTCAACATGACTACCTATTTAAAAGGGCCAAACTTAAGTTCTATACTCAGGCTAATAAAGCGGGTACTCTTCTGGCCAGACACGTAAATAGAACAATGAGAAAACCTAACGTCACCTCACTTTCTGACCCAAACAAAGTCACTGCACAATCTTAAAATCTATCCAGTCTTTCAACCACCCTCATAAATTCAAATACAATCCTTTCTAGATGCAATTAATCTACCACATCTGACCCCATCACAACAATCGACCCTTTCCGCACCGTTTAAAAGAGATGAGATACACAAGGCCTTTAACTCTCTTCCAGCAAATAAAGCACCAGGCCCAGACGGGTTCAGCAACGAGTATTATACAGCCTTTGCAGATATCTTAACCACATACCTAGGTAAAGTTGCAAATAAGGCAGTAGTGACAGGATCCTTCCCTAAAGGATCTTTAGAAGCCCTGATAGTTGCAATCCCTAAACCGGGGAAACCACCCACGGAGCCATCAAATTTCAGACCAACTTCCCTACTTAACAGTGATATAAAAATCTACGCCAAATTACTAGCTAATAGACTGTTACCCATTGTGTCTACACTGATACACCCCGATCAAGTCGGGTTTATTAATGGCCGTCAGGCACCGGATAGCACAAGAAGATTTATAAATCTAATACAGTGGGCCGAACACCACAGGATACCTTCTCTGCTCCTATCTTTGGATGCAGAGAAGGCATTCGATAGAGTACACTGGGGATACCTAAAACAAGTACTTCTTAAATTTGGCATCACCGGAATGTTCAGTCAAGCCATAATGGCTTTATACTCCAACTCCAGCACTAAAGAGTGGATCTCGAACATGCTATCAGATCCCTTTGACATCACCAATGGGACTAGGCAAGGGTGCCCCCTATCCCCCATTATATTTGAATTAATTGGAACCGCTCGCAGAAACAATCCGCTCCAATCCCCTAATTAAAGGTATGTGGGTGGGCACAGAAGAACACAAAATAGGCCTGTATGCAGATGATATCCTCATAGCTTTAACAGATCCTTCCTCCTCCATTCCCGCACTCCAAAAAATTTTACACCAGTTTGGAACAATATCACTTTACAAGGTAAATGAATCCAAGTCATTCATGCTCCCTATACAACTTAATCAAAGCTAACAAAAACGGGTGTCTGCGGTCTCCTCCTTCTCTTGGGCACGCTCCTCCCAAATATCCTATCTGGGCATTGGACTGTCTCCTTCAGGCAGCCAGATCCTCAAGACCAATTATGCCAACCTACTTAGCAAAATCTCAGACTTGTCCAGGTCCCTATCAACCACCACAGCATCTTGGGCAGGAAAAATTGCACTGACTAAAATGTTTATACTTCCACATATACTGTACTTTTTTAGAACAATACCGATACCATTAACTGCGGCCTGCCATAAAAACATTCAAAAAGTGATCAACCTTTACATATGGTCGGGAAAAAAAGCAAGAGTCAGACAAGAATCTATAGATAAAGAGAAAAAATGTTTACAACTGATTGCGCCGTGGGAAAAAGAAATGTGTTTGCACTCCTATATCAACTTATAAGTGATAAGGGGAATATCCTTCCCTCTGGAAGGCTGCTATAAACCAGCAAAACACTGTGAATAATAATAAACATAAATATAAGCGCCCACCTTATGTGCTAAACATAACAGATCATATAAATAATAAGTGTACAAATGTGTGTTACAAATTATATATATAAACGTCCACCAATGATCTATGATGGTCCCCTTGTCTTCCTGAGCCACTAAGGTCTGCCAATAGAGGGGAAGGAGGTTTATCATTTGCTCCAGTGTCCACTAAGGTCTGCCAATAGAGTGGAAGGAGGCTTATCATTTGCTCCAGTGTCCAGCCAGGAACCATCGGCTATCATCACTCTGCGTTTCTGACCTGCTGACTGCAAAGCAGTGGGTCCATTCGCTCTGGTGAGTAGGGACACAAGTGGGATCCTGGCACCTGGCACGTGTGTTGTGGCACCTTTATTTTGTGAAGCACTGGAGAGCACAATTATCACCTTAATATTTACTAATTGCCACCAAGTTGATGGACATTAATGGACTTTGTTCATTTTGAATAGGATCTGAATTTCCATCTCTCAGATCATTGGTGGACGTTTATATATATAATTTGTAACGCACATTTGTACACTTATTATTTATATCATCTGTTATGTTTAGCACATAAGGTTGGCGCTTATATTTATGTTTATTAAGACAAGAATCTATATATGCCTTGACTTCCCAAGCAGGACTGGGAGCTCCGGATGTCGCCAAATATTACAAAGCGACCATCATTGACCAGAGCAGACACTGGTGGATTCCAGCATCAGATAAACGCTGGATACAAATTGAACAACTGGCCATATCACAGGACTTACAAGCTACATTAGGTGCATCCACAGTCACTGGCAAACATTCCTCATCCTTTTTAGGATCAATACAGGCTACAACAAAAGTATGGGCCTCGTTATCTAAATCACCATCTTCCCTACAGAAGTACATTGATCCGAATACTCCAATCTCCTCTCTATCCCTTCTCATCCCAGACTTAGACCTCTCCGGATGGAAAACTAGAGGGCTGGGAAATTTAGGTCAGCTATACAAAGATCAACATCTGCGCTCATTTCAAGATCTTGTTCAAATCTACAAAATACCACAGAAAGACTTTTATGAATTCCTACAAATACGACACCTACTTGCCCCCATGCATCTTAAAGTGAACACCCTCCTGAGAGCAATCTATGCCTTCTTTGGCTCAAATCACACTACCAAAAAAGGGCTCTCCCAAATATATGGTGCTATGCAGCACAATGACAATCCCAATAAGCTACCAACCATACTCTCCTGGGAAAAGGATCTCGAAATCTCATATACGGAACAACAATGGTTTCATGCCCTCCGGTACCCCAGGAAATTTTCTCACTGTATCTCACATTGGGAGACAGTCATAAAAATTTTTCACAGGTGGTATCTCACCCTTCAAATCCTTGCAAAACGCTACCCAGATGCCCATTCCCCAATATGCTGGAGGAACTGTGGACTCATGGGTACTATCAGCCACATTTGTGGTACTGCCCAAAAATAACAAATTTCTGGAAAGACATTGAAGGGCTTCTAACGAGTATTACAGGGCTACAACAACCGCTTCCTCCCGAAACAGCATTATTCGGTTTAGGCCTATAAAAATGGCCTTGTGAACTCCACATACTTATTACATACGTGTTGATAGCAGCAAGGAGAATGGTGACCAACTCATGGAAATCAGCAGAACCCCCATCCCTCTCCAAAACTAAAGCTTTCATAGACTCACATGCATCTATGGAACTGATGTTCGCCAAATTACAGGGTAAAGATAGTACATTCCACCGACAATGGGCTTGCTGGTTTCAAAATAGTAAAAATGGGCATCCTGTATCCAAGGCCATAAGCACTTAACAACAATATATAACCGCCTGATCTTACGCCAAAAGAACAGGACAAGACACCCACATCTTCCGTGCACTATACATGCTGGAAATATTCTGCTCATTTATTCTGGAGACAAAGTTTCTTACCCGTGTAGACTGTTTGCTTCTGGTACCAGACTGCAATTGACATGCTGAATTAGTTACCTCTTATGTTATATTACCTATACTCCACCATTAATGCCTCCCTATGCTTGAACCAATCTCATATTGGTGACCGCTGGCATTATTCGTTACTGTGCGAATGTTGTTTTTTTTTCTATTACTTACTATGTCTATTTGTATAATCTCAATAAAGATCTAAAGTTATAAAAAAAAAAAAAAAGAAAAGGAGCACCACAAGGTGGCAGGAAAGGGGGAACAGGAGTGTGTGGCCAGAGATTGCAGGAACTATCTAATGGTGTTCTGTCCAGGAGAAGAGTGCTGATCAGAGACTGCTGCTGACATCATAGTCAGTAGCAATGCTACATGTGAGGGGACCTTGATTCTGAGGTCTCGCATCCCCTGAGGATCAGTATTTCACTTGATGGATGTGGCAAGTGACTGTGACCATCATCAGACCTCTGACCATTAGGAAAGGACCATTGGCTACTACTATTGGGTGCTAGCTTATTAAGAAGGACTCTTTCAAAAAAGTACATGGAAATACCTGGAGTCCGGAAAGTGCGTACTGTAGTGAGTGGTCTCTTGGCCACTGACTTCTTGTGTCCTGGTTCTGTGAAATAGGTCTGCACTAGAGTTGAGCGAACCCGAACTGTAAAGTTCGGGTCCGTACCAAACTTTTGGGTGTCCAGGACCCGGACCCGAACCCGGACTTTTCAAAAAAAGTCCAGGTTCGAGTCCAAGGTTCTGGTATTTTATTCCACGTGTTGAAAAGCTGCCAAGGGCAGCCAATCAACAAGTGTTTCACTGGTTTTCCCTAGAAGCCATCACAGCCATGCCTACTAATTCTGTTGCACAGAACGATCTGATTGTGGACTAGGGAGAGATACTAGCAGGGAGAGATACTAGTACTGGTGCTTTGAGGGAGGGAGAGATACTAGTACTGGTGCTTTGAGAGACAGATTGCACACCTCATCCTGCTGCACAGAACGATCTGATTGCGGACTAGGGAGAGATACTAGTACTGGTGCTTTGAGAGACAGATTGCACACCTCATCCTGCTGCACAGAATGATCTGACTGGACTAGGTAGAGTCTGTTGCTTTAAGGGAAAGATTATTCTTCTAAAATCATCATCAAGTTGTACAGGGAAAGGTTCCAGCTGTTGCGTTAAGGGAAAGATTAGTGTTCTAAAATCATCATCAAAGTGTGTGGGAAAAGCCTATATCAGCCGCAGGGAGCCATATTAGTGTTCTAAAATCATCTTCAAATTGTGTGGGAAAAGCCTATATCAGCCGCAGGGAGCCATGTTAGTGTTCTAAAATCATCTTCAAATTGTGTGGGAAAAGCCTATATCAGCCGCAGGGAGACATATTAGTGTTCTAAAATCATCTTCAAAGTGTATGGGAAAAGCCTATTGCAGGCGCGGGGTGCCATATTAGTGTTCTTTATAAGGTTGGTAGTTCTCCCTGAAGAGATTTGTTGGGTTGCTGGTAAGCGTTGTGCCCAGGTACTCAATGCCACGGTCCGCCCATTGGAATGGGAATTGTAAGGAGATTAGGTTTCTGGATGTTGCGTCTAGACCTATATCTAGTAGATGGGATTTTGACGGGTTAATATTATAGTAGGATAGAGTTCCGAATTCTTGTAGTGCTTTGCTGGCTGCCGATAGGGACGAATGTGGGTTGGTTAATGTCAAGATGATGTCGTCGGCGAATAAACTAATTTTGTGGTTGTAGGGGCCTGCTTGAATTCCAGTGATTTGCTTTGAGCTTCTGATATACTCTGCGAGGGGCTCTATTACTAGGTTAAAGATTAGTGGGGATAGGGGGCATCCTTGACGAGTACCATTTGTAATTGGAAATGGACGGGACAGCATTTCGCTCACGTATACCCTTGCTGATGGGGCCTTATAAAGAGCTAGTATGGCGGATAAGATTGTATCTCGGAATCCAAATTTTAAGAGGACTTCTCTCATGTACCCCCAATGCACCCTATCGAACGCCTTCTCTGCATCCAGTGTCAGAAGCAGAGAAGGCGTTCCACTACATCTGGCTGAGTGTATTAGGTTGAGCGTTCTCCTGGTGGCATCTGATGTTTGTCTACCTTTTACGAAGCCTGTTTGATCTTTATTAATTAAATCGGGTAGTATTCGTGCTATTCTTAGTGCTATGGTTTTGGCATAAATTTTTAGATCTGCATTTAGCAGGGAGATAGGGCGGAAGTTTTGTGGAGCATCGGGGGGTTTGCCTGGCTTGGGTAATGCAATAATTGTCGCTTCGAGCATTTCAGATGGCATGGAGGAGGAGGAGGCAGCTTCGTTAAATATGTTGCACATGTGAGGGCTCAAAGCAGTGAGGTATTGCTTGTAATATTCACCCGGAAGCCCATCTGGGCCTGGTGCCTTGTTTGAGGGGAGCTTATGTATCACCTGCTCAATTTCACTTACGGTAAATGGGGAGTTTAGAGCTTGCAGTTGGTTCTCGCTTAAGAGCGGGAGGTCAATTTTGGCGAGGAAGTGTCTGATGTCTTCCTGTATAGGTTGGGGGGTATCTGGATCGTCTTTAATATTGTATAAGGAGCAGTAATATGCACTAAATGCATTTGCTATGTCCTGTGGATTTATAACTTTTTGTCTGGTAAGGGGGTGGTGCAAGTACGGGATGTGGCTCTTGATTCTCTGCCCCTTTACTCGATTGGCCATATCTTTCCCCGCTTTATTTGATGTAGAATAGTTTTTGGCCTTCAATTTGCGGTATGTTCTTTCATGGATCTCTAATAGGGTAGTTCTTAATTCCTGGCGTTTAGATAGAACTTTTAGTTGGGATTCCTTAGAGGGATTTGAAATGTTAAGAGCTTCTAGTCGCAAAATTTCCCTTGTTATTTCTTCTACTTGCTGCGTCCTCCTCCTATTGGCCCTTGCAGTTTGTTGGATCAGTATCCCTCTGATAGTTGCTTTATGTGCTAGCCATAAAGTAGTCGGGGAGGATACTGATCCTTCATTTACAGTAAAAAAATTGTTAATTTTGTCATGAATGAAATGAGAGTATGGGGGATTTTGCATGACAAATGAATTTGCTCTCCATAACTTGGATGGTGGGTGGTGAGCGTTGCTAGCGAATGTTATGCTGATTGGTGCGTGTTCATACCACGTTATTGTTCCTATGTCAGCTTCCTGAATTTTTTGTAAGGACCATTTGTCAACTAGGATAAGGTCGATTCTCGAGTATGAGTTGTGTGGTATTGAATGAAATGTGTATTCTCGTTCCGTGGTATGTAGGCATCTCCATACGTCATGCAACTCATGTTCTCGTAGAAAATTAGGCAGGCGGGATGTTAGTCTGGTGGAAGGTTTGGTGGTGTCCATATTTTTGTCAGGTGCTAGGTTGAAATCCCCACATATGATCAAGGCACCTTTTCTGACGGTTTTGATTTTTTTAGGTGCGTAAAGGCACACGAGTGTACAAAGTGATGAGTTCAGTTTGCATACCAGGATTAGGAATCTGCCTTTGGGGTTATTTGTCTTGTCCAAGAGGGTAAAGGATACCTCTTTGTGTATAGCTATCATCACTCCTTTTCTTTTGGAGATCTGATTGGATGCCCAGTAGATGTGTGGGTAGTTCTTATTGTGGCATAGGTGTATGTCTCTTTCAATTAGGTGAGTCTCTTGGGTACAGAGGATATCACACTTTGCTTGGTTGGCAGTTCTCCACAGAGAATTACGTTTGGCTGGGTGATTTAGACCCTTTGTGTTGATGGAAAGAATTTTAAGAGCCATGTGGAAAATGGTGTAAAGTGATGAGGTTATAACTCACAGTTTGTTGGTGCGTCCTCTCTTTTCCGGAGCAAGCGTGGTCGCGGATCTTTTCATGGTTGTAACATGGAGCATGGTGGTTTGTGGAATATAGGTCAATCGAGGGGTTGCTGTTGCCTTCCCAGGAGTCGTGTTCAGGTGATAGCTGGCTTGAGACAAAGGTTATCAGAACAACAGATAAGAAAAACAAAACATGTGTGGCTAGTTGTGTCTGTCTAGCTGCTAGCTTTCTGTGGGGGGTAAAGAGTTCACTGAGTGAGGACGACATCATTGCGAATGTCACCCAGAGAGATATTATGGTTACGGTTCACACTGTTGTCGTTGTTGTTAACAGTTTTTGTTCCAGGGCTTGTTTCTGACTGGGACGTTGTTCCATTGCGGTGGAACTCGTTTTGGTTTGGTTCCTACGTCAGGTGGTGGAGTTGCAACTGGGATGATTCCCCATGCTTTTAGGAGAGATAGGCCTTTCTCCAGTGAGGGTATTAGGAGGGTCTCCCCGTCGTAGTCGATGGATAGTTTTGTAGGGTGTTTCCACTTGTACTGGATGTTGTTGTTCCATAGGGTTTTAGTGATGGTGTTTAATTCCCTCCTTTTGTCCAGGGTGTATTTGGACAAGTCTGTGAAGATTTGGATATTCCCATAAGGATCTGGGAGTTTTCCAAGTGTGCAAGCTTTTTGTATCACCAATTCTTTTGTGTTGTAGAAGTGTACCCGCATGAGGACGTCTTTAGGGATATCTTTAGATAAGAAGGCTGGTTTTGGGAGCCTGTGTATGAGGTCTATGTTCAGCTGGATTGGAGTCAGATCAGGCACAAGGGTTTTGAAGAGGCCCTCTGTGTATGTGGTTAGGTCTTGCTGGAGGACACTTTCTGGGACACCCCTCAGTTTAACGTTGTTTCTTCTCGAGCGGTCCTCGAGATCCTCTAATTTGGCCCTGATCCATTGTCTGTCTTCTTCTCCTTCCTCCTGTGCATCTATGAGGTCGTTTACTGTGGTAGCTATGTCAGCGATTGCTGTTTCCACTTGGTCGACTCTGTCTCCCATTATAGCTATGTCCCTAGAGAATTTGCGGGTGATGCTAACGAATTCTTCATGCATGGAGCGATGAAGCGTTAGTAGCATGTCTTTCATCTGTGTGTCTAGTACAGGTTGATTGGTGGTAGGGAAATCTGCAATAGGGGAAGTGTGCGCCTTTAGCTGATGTTGCTGGGGAGAGGGTGCACTTACCCCTTGCGAAGGGTCCTCAGAGTCCAGTCTCATCCTTGCCTTGGCTGGGCTTGAACAGGGTGGGCTGGGGGGGAGATCTGTGAGTTGGGGGAGACTCTCTGCTCCCTCTTCGTCTGTGTCAGGCAGGTCAGAATAGTGATTGGAGTGAGAGATACGTTCTGGTCTTTCAGTGCCCTCTCTGCGGTGTTCTGGCCTGTGGAAATAGGCGGTAAGTTTTTTTGGCTTACAGTCACCCTGTCGTTTCCTGGACATGGTGATGTGTTGATTATGTGTTCTTTGTCAAGTGCTGTTGGTGTGACTGTGTGTTCGCTGGTCGTCGCTGGCTGCTCTCTGGGTTCTTATCTCATTTATAGTGTCATCAGGTGGCTGTGGTGGTGAGGCCTAGCAAATGGCGGAGCCTATGGCGAGGTCCCGTGTGCCCCAAGGGCAATATAGTCTGTGCTGTTCGTGGGCTTCAGGCATGGGGATGGGGTTTATGTGTCCCCTTGGCTTAGTTAGGTGACCGGAGCTGTAATTTTAGGGGCCTCCGCGGCCGCTAGAAGCGTTGCGGCCTAGTCGCGGGGGAAGCCGCGGCCTCGATTTCCGGGCGGTGCGGTGCTCCGTGCCGATTTTCGCAGAAATTGCGCCCGGCTGTAGGGGACTATGTGGGGATGCTCCCTGAGTGGTTATTTTCACTCACCAGTGCCTGTGTGAATAGGATGCCCGTGGATTTTGTTCTGGAGCTCCGGAGCTCTCCAGAGATGCGTCCGTCGCCTTCAGCGTCCAAGCCACGCCCCCCGCCATATTAGTGTTCTAAAATCATCTTCAAAGTGTATGGGAAAAGCCTATTGCAGGCACGGGGAGCCATATTCGTGTTCTAAAATCATCTTCAAAGTGTATGGGAAAAGCCTATTGCAGGCGTGGGGAGCTATATTAGTGTTCTAAAATTTAGAACACTAATATGGCTCCCCGCGGCTGAAATAGGCTTTTCCCACACAATTTGAAGATGATTTTAGGATTGAAAGAGAGAGATCACAGCAATTTTTATCCGTGTCTGGTTTGAACTTGACTTTTATTAAATCAGAGCATGTGTCTTGACCAGAAGAGGGTGCCCTGGGTCTGGTAAGAGAATAACCTCATACAAGTAAATCTGTTGTCTATTGGGAACTGGTATAGCAAGTTAGGACTGTCTTTATATACTGTTGCTAAGTAAATGCAATTCAGTTATTTTAACCACTTCCCGCCTGCTCTATAGCTGAATGATGGCTACAGCGTGGGCCTTAATTGCCGGGAGGGCGTCAATAGACATCCTCCCGTAGATGAGCTGCCCATGTGTCAATGAGACTCTGCTGATCACAGATCGGAGTAAGGGGCCGATCCCGGCCTCTTACCAAGTGATCAGCTGTCAACCAATGACAGCTGATCACGTGATGTAAACAAAAGATCTGTAATCTGTTTTTTTCCCCTCAAGCTGACAGTGTGAGGGAAAAAAGCTGATCTCCGGTTTCTGACAGAGGGACATCGGTCCCGCAAATGGAGAGACACTGTTGCTATGCAGTGCCCTTCAGTGTCATCTGCCAGTGCCCAACAGTGCCACCTACAGGTGCACATCAGTGCCACCTACCAGTGCCAACCAGTGCCACCTATCAATGCCCACCAGTGCCACCTATCAGTGCCCACCAGTGCTACCCACCAGTGCCCATCAGTACCTCATCATCAGTGTCACCTAGCAGTGCTGCATATCAGTGTCGCCTACCACTGCCCATCTGTGCCACCCATCAGTGACATCTATCAATGACATCTATCAGTGCCCTTCAGTGCCACCCATCAGTGCCCATCAGTGCTGCCCATCAGTGCCACCCATCAGTGCCACCTTATCAGTGCCTATCAGTGCCCATCAGTGCAGCCTATGAGTGCCTGTCAGTGCAGCCTATCAGTGCCCATCAGTGCAGCCTATCAGTGCCAATCAGTGCTGCCTCAGCAGCGCACATCAGTGAAGGAAAAAGGTTACCTGTTCTCAAAATTTTATAGCAAATTATGAAACAGTTTTTCTTTTTTTTTTTTTCAAAATTTAGCAAAAAATAAAAAAAACCCAGCAGTGACTAAATACCACCAAAAGAAAACTCTTTGTGAGAAAAAATTAATAAAAGTTTCATTTGGGTACAGTGCAGCATGATCACACAATTGTCATTTAAAGAGTGACAGTGCTGAAAGCTGAAAATTAGCCTGGGCAGGAGGGGGGTTTAAGTGCCTAGTGAGCAAGTGGTTAATTACTGTTAGTCAGGATAATGCAGCTGTTTTACAATCTTATTGATAGTATGTGTGTAAGTACACTTTCTAATAATTTCTCCTTTTAGGCTATGCTTGGCTTATTACATCATATGAAATACCTCAAGGTGTGTTGGTAAGTGCTGGGTGAGTGGGGTGTGTCATCTTCAGGTGTGCATAGAAATCATAAAACAATTCAGTGGCTCCTCTAGGTGTAGCACTACACTAAAAAAAGGTGAGGTGGGAAACGGAGAGGTTCAGGAGGAGGATAATGTTACAAGGAGGCAGATAAACACAGTAAGACAATTTCATGAAATATTAAAGGGGTTGTAAAGGCAGAAGGTTTTTTTTATCGTAATGCATTCTATGCATTAAGATAAACAGCCTTCTGTGTGTAGCAGCCCCCCTAATACTTACCTGAGCCCCATCTCTGTCCAGCGATGTCCACGGGTCCCTCGGCATCTGAGACTCTCCCTCCTGATTGGCTGAGACACAGCAGCGGCACCATTGGCTCTCCCTGCTGTCAATTAAAATCAGTTAGCAAAGCAGGAGAGAGAGGGGGTGGGGCCAAACCGAAGCTCAATGTCTGATTGGATAAACAGAGTTGCAGCTCAGCTCGGGTGCCCCATAGCAAGCTGAGAATCAAGGCTGCTCTGTGCAAATCCACTGCACAGATCAGGTAAGTATACACATGTTTGTTATTTAAAAAAAGAAAAAAAACAAGACTTTACAATCACTTTAAGTAGTGGATAGGTATGGATATTTTTGAAGAGTACGGATAAAGTTTATTGCTACTTTAAGTGCTTTAAAACTTTTTTCCAAAATAAAACTTTTTTTTTTTTTTTTTTTTAGACATTAGTTATTGTTTGTACACATATGAATGGACTAGACACGTCACCTAAACGTGTCTCGTCGGAACTAAGAGTCGAACGATACCCCGTGGGCTCGACTCGACGTTGAGACAAATAGGTTAGTCTGTAACTCGAAGCCAAACCGGGGTGGGGGAGAGAGAGGACGAAACGATTGACTAAAATTAACTGTCGTCCCTCTCGGTTACCACGGCGACGACACAGAGTCGGTTAGTCCTCCCTCTCAGAGTCTACGGCTCCCTGGGCACCTGTAGCGACCTGTCTCTACCCCGAGTCCATTCATAATCCCCCCGACGATGTGTGTCTTCCGACAAATAGAATTACGTATCTTACGTAATGCTATTTTTTTTGGAAGACGGAAATGTTGGGGAAATTATAAAGT
>BLSH010078506.1:138749-150071 GCA_018402905.1 Glandirana rugosa | reverse complement strand
GATACCAGGGAGCAAGGTGACGGCAACACCTTGGAAAATGGTGGGAAAATGAGCAACAATAGGGGAGGTTCAGTCCATGGTGTCTTCTTCAGTGGTTACTCTCTTGTCAAAGCGTCCTCTTTTATGGAGATTCTGCTGGGTTGCTGTGGAGTGGTGGGACTCTGGAGGATCTTTTTGAGGAGATCTTGAGGCGGAGCGCCTGCGGGAGCCATCAGTGTTATGGGTAGGGTTCAGGATGCCAATGTCCTGTAATATAGATTGTAGTTCTGCTGCTGAGCGGCAAGTGTACTTCGTTTCCAAATAGGTGAAGCGAACGGAGAACGGGAATCCCCAGTGGTAAGTGATTTTGTGCTGTTGCAGGGATAGGAGAAGAGGCTTCAAAGTTTTCCTCTTAGCAATAGTAATAGGCGAGAGGTCAGGAAAAAGTTGGTAAGAGATACCTTGGAAAGTAAGGGAATCCTTTCCTCTTGCGGCTGCAAGCAGCTGTTCCTTTGTGCGGTAAAAGTGGAACTTTGCTATAATGTCCCTTGGGGGGCCATTCTCCCTTCTAGGGGCTAGGGTGCGGTGGATTCTATCCATTTCCAGCCTTTCCACAGGGATGGCCGGTTGCAGCTCCTGAAATAGTGCTGTCATTGTGGCTTGTAGGTCTATGACCCGTTCGGGGATCCCTCTGATCCTGATGTTGGACCTCCGGGCCCAATTTTCAAAGTCCTCCAGCCTGGTTTGCAGCATAGAGTTTTCCTCCTTCAGATTCTCAATCTCGGCTGTGTTGTTTTGTATGCAGCATTCCATGTCATCAGCTCTTACCTCAAGTTCTGCAGTTCTCATGCCCAGCTCCCTGATCTCCTTGGTGAGTTTGTCAGTTATGTGATCAGAGGTCTGCTTCAAGGCCTTCTGCAGCATAGCTTCAAACCTGGAGAACATATCAGCACGCTTTACCGTATGTGTGCTACCTGCATCGGATCCCGATGTTGAGTATGTGTCTCCTCCGCCTGAATGCTGAGGAGAGCCTGGCCTTTGTTTGTGAAAGCGGGGAGTGTTCGGCCTTGTAACAGGTGCCGGCGCCATCTTGGATCCCTGGCGGGATAGAGCATCGCGGATATTCCGCGACTTTATCTTCTGTTTGGAAGATCCTAAAACCATTCTGGTTGTTCCCCCAGGGTCTGTGAGGATTCCGCCGTCGTTGGGTGGTAGATACGGGGTCCCGAGTGCTATCGTGCCCGCGGTCTCGTGTCTAGCTGGAGCGGAGCTTCACACGTGCATAACTGCTCGGTGCCGCTGCGCGCATGCGCCAAAAATTCAGTTTTTTTAGTTAAAAAATAAGACAACAGTAAAGTTAGGTCAATTTTTTTCCATATTGTGAAAGATAATGTTACGCCGAGTAAAATTATACCCAAAATGTCATGCTTCAAAATTGCGTCCGCTCGCGGAATGGCGACAAACTTTGCAACATAAAAATCTCCATTGGCGACGTTTAAAAAATTCTACAGGTTAGCATTTTTGCGTTACAGAGGAGGTCTAGAGCTAGAATTATTGCTCTTGCTCTAACGATCGTGACGATACCTCACATGTGTGGTTTGCACACCGTTTTCATATGTGGGCGGGACTTACCTATGCGTTCGCTTCTGCGCGCGAGCTCGCAAGGACGGTGCGCTTTTAATTTTTTTTTAAATTATGTATATGTATATGTATTATGTATTTTACTTTAATCTTTATTTTTATAACTTTCTTTTTTAAAAAAAAATTTTGATCACTTTTTTTCCTATTACAAGAAATGTAAACATTCCTTGTAATAGAAAAAAGCATGCCAGGACCTCCAAAATATGAGATCTGGGGTCAAAAAGACCTCAGATCTCATTTTTAGACTAAAATGCATTAAAAAAAAAAATGTCCCCTTTAAGAGCATTGGGCAGAAGCTACTTGTGACGTAGCTTCCGCCCAGCCTTGTTATGGAGCCGGGTGAGCGGCTTCAGCCGCTCACTCGGCACACGGACACTGGAGTGAGAGGACGCGATCATCTCCGCTGCTGCCGGCGGGTCCGGTAAGCGGCGGAGATGACCGGAAAGCGGCGGGAGGGGGGGGCACCTCTCCCGCCGCTGATAAAAGTGATCTCGCGGCGAATCCGCCGCTAAGATCACTTTTATCACACGCAGAATCGCTTCCTGAAAAAAAAGATACTGGGGTTATGGTAGCTATCTGCTACCATAACAACGGTATTCCACTTCAAAGTACCACCGTCAAACGACGTACGGCGGTCCGGAAGTGGTTAAGGGGAACCCCGCTCCAATTTTTTTTAAAAAATGGCATGGGGTCCCCTCAAAATCCATACCAGACACTTATTCAAGCATGCAACATGGCAGGTCAGGATAGGGCACCCCCCTCCTGAATACCTCCATACCAGGCCACACGCCCTCAACATGGGGAGGGTGCACCCCACCCACAGACCCTGACCACTAGACCATGGGCCAGGGTTGTCGGGAAGAGGCCATTGTTCCCATCAACATGGGGACAAGGTGCTTTGGTGGGACCCCAAACACCCATCCCATGTTGAGGGCATGTGGCCAGGTATGGTTCGGGGGGGGGCGCTCGCTCGTCCCATCCCTATCCTGACCTGGCAGGTTGCATGCTTGGATAAGGGTCTGGTATGGATTTTGGGGATGACCCCCACGCCATTTAAAAAAAAAAAATGCCATGGGGTTCCCCTTAAAACCCATACCAGACCTGTATTTGATTGTTTGAGTCTGGGTTGGCGCTCCCCTGATATAATGGTGTGCCAAATTCTTATTTATCTATAGTAGGTATCTCTTTCATATATGGTTCTGATTGTGGGTATAGAAAAAAATATGTTATAAGTAATGGTAACCAAAATTTAAAATGCTAGTGTGCCAATATCGCTATGTAGTGATGGGGTGAGTATTTTTGGAATGTAATACTGGAAACAGATGTGCCTTGTCGGATGCTAAATAAAATGATCTGTCCCCCTAACTTTCAGTAAATAAACGTATTAATGTGCTAGTATCGTGTTGTCATGTGACAACCCCAGTTACACACAGTCCAAGTAAAAAGAATACAAAGAATACTGCTGACAGTGCTTAACGTTTTGCAGATACAGGCTAAAGCGACTATATCACTTTCCTAAAAATGATAATGTGCTAGTATCATATATGTATTCACGTTGCCCTGATATTTTAAGTTGCTTGTACAAAGTGATATATAGAGGTGCTGATAAATCTTTACATAAAATGTATCCAACAATAGTGTTAAAAGTAATAATGTGCTAGCATTGATGTGCTAGTATCACAGAAAACAAGGACCGTAGATATCCCGAATTACTGTGATATTAAAGTGCTTATGCAATGTGATATATCAGGTGCTATTGAGTCTCTTCAAAAAATATATCCGACAAGGCACATCTGTTTTCAGTATTACATTCCAAAAATACTCACCCCATCACTACATAGCGATATTGTTACACTAGCATTTTAAATTTTGGTTACCATTACTTATAACTTATTTTTTTCTATACCCACAATCAGAACCATATATGAAAGAAATACCTACTATAGATAAATAAGAATTTGGCACACCATTATATCAGGGGAGCGCCAACCCAGACTCAAACAATCAAATACCCTCACTCCCTGTATAGGGAGTATACACTGGAGGCAGCATGCCCACAACTTTCTAGCCTCAAAAAATCCTAAGCGTGGTTTTTGCAATCATCAGTCTCCATACCAGACCTGAACTACCTGGTATGGACTGAGGGGACCCCCCACACAATTTTTTTCTTTGATTTTTGATCTATATTGCCTGGAGCAGGCAATACATTACAGCCGTGAGCAAGTTTGAATGACTTTTTTCTTTAGAAATCTCATTTTGCTGCGGCACTGTTCTAAACATCACACAGATGCCCCACTTTACAGGCAGACTAAGGGAACAGCCCAGGCATGATATTTAATGGAATATTTCATTTTTATTTTTTTACTTTAAGCATTATTAAAATCATTGCTGCTGAAAAAACTATTGTTTTAAAAACTTTTATGCATTGATACATGTCCCCTAGGGCAGTATCCCAGTCCCCATACACTTTTTATGGCAATAACTTGCATATATAAGCCTTTAAAATTAGCACTTTTGATTTTTCATGTTCGTGTCCTATTGACTTTAATAGGGTTTGTGCGTTGGCACAAACGTATTGCCTGTTCGCGGTGTTCTGGTGCGAACCGAACCAGGGGTGTTCTACCCATCCCTACTGGTGTAGACTGGAATGTGTTAAGGTCTGCTTTGAGGTTGTACAATGTTTTGTAATAGTTGCTGAATGTATCCGCTATGTCTTGCGGATGGTAAAGTTTGTTTTTCATGATTGGGTGCAATAATAGGTGTGCGCAGACTATTGCATTAGGGTGTGCACCCCAAATCTCAAACACACGTGACTTTCTCTGCAGCCTCAGCTGCATGGGACACTGAATGAAGGGGAAGTACTCTGTGCTGAGTGGCTTCCTGTTCATTCACAAACTGAAGCATAGAAAACACAGTTGACTATGCTTCAGTTATGAATGAACACAGTGAGTGAGTGTGTTCACTTAGAAAATGAAGGCACTGGTAAATGACATATTCCCTGGCCCCTTCCCCCACTCTCCATCCTGAAGCAACCCCCCACAGCACCCGATGGGAGAGGAGAGGAGGGAAACCAGCAGCACTGCTGGGTGGGGGGCCAACACGAGGAAAGCCAGGCAGTAGGGGGAAACCGGCACTGCATGAACTGATTAGAGTGTGCCCAGGCACACCTGGCACACCCCTTGCACACGCCTATGGGTGCAATATAAAGAGAGTTTTGGTTTTATGTCTATGTCTCTTTAAATGTTGGGCTAGTAGTTTACCTGCCATGTTATCTTTAGCATAGTAGGTCATTTTTAGTCTCTGTGAAGTCTTCTCAAAATTTTCAAGTAAGAGAGCACAAAGTTCAGACCTTAAGCATGTAATTTTCTGGGACAACATATGGGATGGGTTCTGTTTATTCTTATTGTCAAGAGTAGAGTTGAGCGAACCCGAACTGTAAAGTTCGGGTTCGTACCGAACTTTGGGGTGTCCGTGACCCGGACCCGAACCCGGACATTTGAAAAAAGTTTGGGTTCGATTTCTGGGTTCAGGTATTTGATCACGCATGTTGAATAGCTGCAGGGCAGCCAATCAACAAGCGTTTCACTGGTTTGCCCTTAGAAGCCATCACAGCCATGCCTACTAATGGCATGGCTGTGATTAGCCAGTGCATCATGTGACCCAGCCTCTTTATAAGCTGCAGTCACTTAGTGCTGCATGTCACATGCTCTCTGGGTAGTGTAGGGAGAGGATGCTGCTGGTGCTGTAAGGGACAGATTGCAAATAGATAGATAGGTAGAGATTACTACTGCTACTGCTTTTTGGGACAGATTGCAGATCTCATCATGCATTACAGAATGATCTGACTGGACTAGGTAGAGTCTACTGCTTAGAGGGACAGATTATTTTTCTAAAATCATCTTCTAGTTCTATAGGGTCAGGTTCCTGCTGTTGCTGTAAGGGGCAGATTATTGTTCTAAAATTGTTTTGCAGCCCTCTAGCATTTTCCAGGACTCTTTTACAGTCATTTTTGTGCCGAAAAGTTTGGGTCCCCATTGAATTCAATGGGGTTCGGGGTAAAGTTCAGGTCAAGTTCGGTACCGAACCCACCGAACATCCACGTGTTCGCTCAACTCTAGTCAAGAATGTACATTTTTTTTTTTAACCAATAAGATTTTGATTGTATTCAGTAGATGTACAATCATTTCAAACATTCTACAGGGTAATCACAAGTAGATTACACAGTGTATTCAACACATTGTACATTTTAGTATAGTTCGTGTTATAGGCATGAAGTACAAGTTTCACGTGTTGTTAAGTTGGTGTGTGTTGCTTCTCCCTCTCCGCCACCCCAAAGGGGGTCAATCTGTGGACAGGGAGGGATCCACAACTTTGCCCACTGAATTTCCTTAATTGTTTCTGAATACATATATAGTAACCAACTAGAGGGATAACTCAGAAGGAAAAGGGGGGGGGGGGGAGAGGTACGTGTTAAGTCTGGGTATCCAACAATAGCTAACATTGGGATGTGTTACAGTCAACGATGCTGAGATTAATTATTCACAGAGGTCCAGATTGACCATTGGTTATCGAATTGTCGGCATGTCAGTGAGTTGATTGCCAAGGATCTTTGATGGAAATGGTTGGTTCGTACTATTTGAATAACTTCAGATATGTTAGGGGAGTCTAGGGATTTCCATTTTTTGAGGATTGCATTACGTGCGGCTAGAAGGATGTGTATCACCGTGGGTCTCATTTGTTTAGGGAATAGTTCTACTCCAAGATTAAGGATGGCTAGGCTTGGAATGGGCTTACGTAGGATGCCCGTGATTGATGATATCAGTTTAAAGACTTGTCTTCAAAAGCTGGTAAGGCTTGTGCACTCCCATACAATGTGGAGCAGGTTCCCTACCTTTCCACATTGCCTCCAGCAATCAGGAGAGAGACCAGGGAAGATTTTTGAGAGTTTAATGCCAAGTGTAATGCCAAGAGTGTAAATTTTGTTTGTGAGGTCATCTTTGCCTTTGCCCCATCTTAATAAATCTACCCCTCATAAATGCCTTGTGGGCATTCCATAGTGTGGATGGGTCTTCTACGGATCCTAGGTTATCCATAAAAAAGACTGATACATGTTTTTCTAATTCGAATTTGTGCTCGGTATGCTGCATACTGCTTGGGTTGGATCTCCATATAAAGGCATTGGTAGAAGAGATCAAATCATGTATAGTTAATAAAACCGATGCATGGTCAGACCACGTGATGTTGTTAATGGTGGTGGAGATTGTTTTTGACAGGAGCCACCGATCCATCAGGAACAAGTCAATACGTCTGTATGAATGGTATGCCGTAGAAAAAAAAGTGAAGTCTCTCTCACTATCATGAGTACATCGCCAAACATCAAAAAGGTCATTATCGTGAAGTGAGTGGAGTAGGGATCCTGGAGGTCATTTTAGAGAAGCCGTAGAGTCTATTACTGGGTCTGGGGTGATATTAAAGTTCCCGCATAGAAGCAGAGCTCCTTGTTGAATTTTGTAAACTTTGCGGATCAGCTTATTAAATAAACGGAGTTGGTGTGTGTTTGGAGACCCTTGGCATTTATAGTAAGGAATGTTACTCCCATGTTTGTATATAAGGTACTTGCAGCAGTAGCAGATGTTAAAAGGTACTCACACATTGCGGAAGCCGACCCTCCATGTTCACTGGTGTAGATACAATGTTGGCTAGTCTCCATCCTGTTGGTGACTTGGAGAGGCAATGTGGTCCAAAATGAAGATATCTGTGATTTTGACTGTGGTAGAAGCTTAGGTGAATCAAAAACAGAACAAAACAATTGCATAGTTAGATAACAAAAAAAAACTCAACTGACAAACAAAAGAGTGGGTTGTGATAACCGGTATACAGCTTCATGCTGCTCAGATGTATACGAGGTGAAAAGTAGGCCTTAATGAACTTCCGCATCCCAGGGGAACATGGATACAATATAAAACCAAATGTAAGCCTCACTAAGCTCAGTTGTGATTTGAGAATTTTTTACTGTGACTAAGTGCCATTCAGATTCCAGATGCTTAGTGCCTCCAGAGGATGAAGGAGAATTGCAGGAAGTGTCAGGCAGAATATGCCAGGACTTCAAAAGAGAGAGACCCCTCTCCAAAGAGTCTATAACATACGTAGAACCTTCCCTTGTGACAATAATTTTAGTGGGATAGCCCCATCTGTACACTATTTTATGGTCCCTAACGGCTTTGGTAATTGTATTAAGAGTTTTGCGTTTTTGGAGTGTATCCTGACATAAGTCTGCATACAACTGGAGCTCCGAATATTGTGTGGGTATGTGTTCCTTGTAGCACATTGTCATCATAAGGCCCTCTTTGACATGATAAAAGTGTAATTGAAGGATTACATCTCTTGGAAATTTGTCAGGAAGATGTTTGGGTTTGGGTAGGTAAATCCTATCAATTGTGACTTCCATGTCATTAAGCTCAGGAATGAGAACCTTAACCACCTCCGCCCTGGAGGATTTGGCCCCTTAACCACTTGCCGACTGCCGACCGGCGTCTGACAGTAACAAAGTGGTTGGATATCACAAACCGCCGTCATATGATGGCGGCTGCGAGATCCCACACGCGCTCACTGTGTTCCAGGGGGAGGGGGGCCAGGGAGCGGGTAGGGTGGACTCGATTTCCGCCGGCTACCCACGATGGCCCCCCCGCAGTGAAACGCAGTGAAACGGATCTCCGTTCTGACAGAGGGGGACGGGCTGTGATCACAGGCTTCCTGTATATGGAAGCCGTGATCACTCCCCTCCCCTGCCAGCCCACACACAGTTAGAACACACCCAGGGAACACAGTTAACCCTTAGAGCACTCCCTGCAGGTTAATCCCTTCACTGCCAATGGCATTTACACAGTAATCAGTGCATTTTTATAGCACTGATCGCCGTTTAACCACTTCCGTACCACCGGACGTCATATGACGTCCTTGGGTTTGAGTGGTGATATCTGAATGGTGCCTGCAGCCGCAGGCACCATTCAGATACCATTTTTTTCAGCAGGCGATTCCCCATAAGATAAAAGTGGTCTTAGCGGCGGATTCGCCGCGAGATCACTTTTATCAGCGGCGGGAGAGGTGCCCCTCCCTCCCGCCCTTTTCACATCATCTCCGCCACTTACCAGACCTGCAGGCAGCGACGGAGATGGTTGAATCCATCCCCCCAGTGTCCGTGAGCCGACTGAGTGGCTGAAGCCGCCCACTCCGCTCCATAACACGGCAGGGCGGAAATGACGTCAGAAGTCATCTCCTCCCAACGTTCTTAAAGGGCCCATTTTTTTTTTGGACTGTCATTTTTTTTTTTTTGCATTTTACTGTAAATATGAGATCTGAGGTCTTTTTGACCCCAGATCTCATATTTAAGAGGTCCTGGCATGCTTTTTTCTATTACAAGGAATGTTTACATTTCTTGTAATATGAATAAAAGTAATCAATTTTTTTTAAAAAAGAACAATGTAAAAATAAAAAAGTAAAAAGCAAAATAAATAATTAAAAAAAAAAATATTTAAAGCGGTCCGTCCCCGCGAGCTCGTGCACAGTAGCAAACTCATACGTAAGTCCCGCCCACATATGAAAACGGTGTTAAAACCACACATGTAAGGTATCGCCTCGATCGTTAGAGCAAGAGCAATAATTGTAGCATTAGACCTCCTCTGTAACTCAAAACTGCTAACCTGTAGAATTTTTAAACATTGCCAATGGAGATTTTTAAGTTGCAAGGTTTGTCCCCATTCCGCGAGCGGACGCAATTTTGAAGCATGGCATGTTGGGTATCATTTTACTCGGCGTAACATTATCTTTCACAATATGGAAAAAATTGGCCAAACTTTACTGCTTTCTTATTTTTTAACTAAAAAAACTGAAAAAAAGCACGCTTGGAGGACCGCTGCACAAATACGTTGTGACAAAAAGTTTTGCAATGATCGCCATTTTATTCTCTAGGGTGTTAGGAAAAAAAATATGATGTTTGGGGGTTCTAAGTAATTTTATAGCAAGAAAAACTGTTTTTAACTCGTAAACACCAAACCCGAAAAAACAGGCTTGGTCTTGAAGTGGATAAATGCCAATGGTCCCAAAAAAGTGTCAAAATGGTCCGACATGTCCGCTGCAATATCGCAGTACCACTAAAAATCACAGATCACCGCCATTTCTAGTAAAAAAAATAAATAAAATAAAACCCCAGAAATTAATTCTCATCATCCGTAAACGTGGCAACTTTTGGGCAAACCAATCAATAAACGCCAATTGCGATTTTTTTTTTTTTTTTTACCAAAAATATGAGGAAGAATATAAATCGGCCAAAACCGATGAAAAAAATGTTATTTTATATATTATTTTTTTTTGGATTTGTATTTTAGCAAAAAGTAAGAAATTTTTTTTTTTTTTTTTTGCAAAATAGTCACTCTTCTTTTGTTTATAGCGGTGATCAGAAATGACGCGAAGGGGATCAAATACCACCAAAAGAAAGCTCTATTTGTGGGAAAAAAAGGACACAAATTTTGTTTGGGTACAACGTCGCACGGCTGCGCAATTGTCAGTTAAAGCGACTCATGGACGAATCGCATGGTCCTAAAGTGTGAAATTCTTCCGGGCTGAAGTGGTTATTGACCAGAGCACTTTTTGTGATTCTGCGCTGCGTCGCTTTAACTGACAATTGCGCGGTCGTGCGATGTGCCCAAACTAAATTGACATCCTTTTTTCCCACAAATAGAGCTTTCTTTTTGTGGTATTTGATCACCTCTGCGTCACTTCTGGTCACCGCTATAAACAAAAAAGCGACAATTTTGAAAAAAAAACAATATTTTTTACTTTTTGCTATAATACATATCCAAAAAAAATAAAAAAATAAATGTATTCATTAGTTTTGGCGGATATATATTCTATATATATATATAGATCAGCGTGTATTGATTGGTTTGCGCAAAAGTTACCATGTTTACAAACCATGAGAATTAACCCCTTGCCGACCGCCGATCGGCATTTGACGGCGGCAAGGTGGCTCGTGAGCGCAAATCGCCGTCATATGACGGCGGCCGCGCTCACGAGCCTAGTGAGCGCGCGCGCGCCGCCGGAGGCGCGCACTCACTGTGTTCGGGGAGGGCCGGGGAGCGGGTGCGGCGGCTTCGATTGCCGCCGGCTACCCGCGATGGCCCCCCCGGAGCGAGTGAGCGGAGGTCCGTGTATGTAAACACGGGGAGTGTGTCTCGCCTCCAGGCACAAATGTATGTGCCTGGAGGCGAGTGAGCGAGGCCCCCCCGGTAGCGCCCATCGGCCGCCGTTAGCTTCGGCGGCGTGGGCGAGGGGCCGGGAGGGGCTTGTGTCACTCACGCGCGGAGGCCGCCGCGCGCGCGCGAGTGATCCGAGCACTCGCGCCGGCGGCAGTATACTGCCGCTAAACGCGAGTGCTCGGTGGAACGGCGGCAGTTTACGGCTAGCCGCCAGCCGTTCCCCAATTAAGAGTACCAAACATTTGTACCATTGAAAACGCGTTTGGTTAGTTATGTGCGACTAGATATATATATATATCTTATATATAGGCGGTTTTGATTACTTATGTAAATAAAAAAATAAAAAAAACCTATACATAATATCGTTTTTCATTTTTTATAACAAAAAAAAAGTTTTAACAGCGAAAAAACAAATATCGCCACTGGTCTTCACTGCGTCTCCACTAGT
>BLSH010078506.1:121791-138739 GCA_018402905.1 Glandirana rugosa | reverse complement strand
TCGCAAATATGAGGAAGAATATAAATCGGCCAAAAACGGTGAAAAAAAATGTTTTTTTATATTTTTTTTTTGGATTTGTATTCTAGCAAAAAGTAAGAAATTTGGGTTTTTTTTGCAAAATTGTCGCTCTTCTTTTGTTTATAACGGCGATCAGAAATGACGCAGAGGGGATCAAATACCACCAAAAGAAAGCTCTGTTTGTGGGAAAAAAAGGACGCAAATTTCGTTTGGGTACAACGTAGCACGACCGCGCAATTGTCAGTTAAAGCGACGCAGTGCCGAATCGCAAAAAGGGCTCCGGTCCTAAAGCAGGAAATCCTTCCGGGGCTGAAGTGGTTAATTTATGGCATTTTTACTATTTTTTTTTACTAGTAATGGGGGTGAGCTGCGATTTTTATCGGGATTGCAATATTGCGGTGGACATGCTGGACATTTTTGACACTTTTTTTAGACCAATGACATTTATACAGCGATCAGAAATTTAAATATCCACTGGTTACTGTGTAAATGTCATTTGCAGTGAAGGGGTTAACCTGTAGGGGCAATCAAGGGGTTAACTGTGTTACTTGTGTGTGTTCTAACTGTGTGGGGGCTGGGCTGGCAGGGGCATGACCGATCTAACTGATCCCGATCACCGTGATCAGTAGATCAGTGTCATGCTCCCTGTCAGAACGGGGAACCGACGTGTTTACATCGGTGTTTCCTCATTATTCCTCTCTAACAGGTGATCGCTGGCGGATATTGAGTCCACCTGACCAACAGCCACACTTGGGGAGTGTGCGGTGGGCGCGAGAGTGCGCCGCTGGTGGCGCACGTGCGCCCGCTACTCGCACGTGCACAAATTGCTGTTTATAAATGGCGATTTGCGCTATCGAGCCACGCTGCCACAGTATATGTACGTGACGCGGTCAGTAAGTGGTTAAATATGGTGGTGGCAAAATTGCAAAGTTCAGCTTGAGGTATAGTTTCAGGAACTCCCTTGATTTTTAAATTGTTCCTTCTGGACCTGTCCTCACAATATCTGCTAATTTAGCCTTAACCCATTCTGTGTCATCATCCTTTTCCTCATTAGCATCCACCAGGATAATTGAAGCAAATTAGCAAATTATCCCATTTTTGTTTCTCTGTGGTCTACTCTGGATTCAACATCCTGTAGTTCTGTTGTAAATTTCTGCATACAGGACATCATGTCTGCATGAAGGGAGCTGCTTAGTGACATGAGCATATCCTTCAGGACTGTGTCCATTACTGACTTATTGTTAGTGGGGAATTCTTCAAATTTATAACAGAACTACAGGATGTTGAATCCAGAATAGACCACAGGGAAACAAAAATGGGATAATTTGCTAACACTATTAATGGAAGAGGAGCGCGAGGTGCTGAGGAAGGATAGGATCCGATGCCATCTTTCCTTTCCTCATGCTGCTGCTGTGAGAAGAAAGCATTCAGCTTCTGGAGTTTCTGTTCCTCCTTGTGCTTTCTGGACATTGTCCTTGGGTGCCCAGGAGCTGGATCACTGCTGTGGGGTGTTAATAATGGGCTTTTGTGAGCTGTTTCATATCCCTGTGTCCCCTGTGTGAGCAGAGCTGTGCTCTCAGACATCTATCATGGTCCGTGGCTGGTCATCCCCCCATAAAGTATTTTTTAATGTCTTTAGGGGACCTCTGGCATGCAATGATGTTTTTTTTCACCTTTGTAGAATTTTGAAAATAATATTTCCTTTCATAATATTTGCAAATTGCAGCTTTGGTCTCATTAGAAATTGCACTGTGGAAATGTTTCCAAAGTCTAGATGTTGATCTCACCATTCTACTGAGAGGAAAAAGAAAAAACAATATACTGACCAGACTATAGACAAATACTATTCTGTGATTGTGGAGAACATTAAAGAGGTTCTAAAGTTTTTTTTTTTACCTTAATGCATTATATGAACTAAGGTAAAAAAAAAAACGTATACTTACCTAAGCCCCCTCTCGATTCAGCGATGCGCATGAGAGCAGTGGCTTTCCTGGCTCTCTCTCTCTCCTTATTGGCTAGCACAGCAGAGGTAGCCATTGCCTCCTGCTGCTCTCAATCACAGCCAGTAAGCCAATGAGTAGAAAGGGGGCAAGGCCGAGCTGTGCTCTGTGCGTGAATGGACAATGTCCATTCACAGGAGCATGGCTCAGAAGCGAGACTGCTCAAGTGCCCTCATAGCACTTGGTAGGAGAAAGGAGCCAGGACCATTGGTGGAGGACCCAAAAAGAAGAGGATTGGGGCTGCTTTGTAAAAAAACAGTGTACAGAGCAGGTAAGTATAACATGTTTTAATAACAAGTATTATTATTTTTTTTCTTTTTTAAATATTTTATTTAGTAGTATGCAACATACAAAATGCATGAATAACTTCACAAAATAATCAGTCTTATCAACATGGCTAATAAATGTTTGATTACAGAATGTTTCCCAACTGGTATTATAACGTCTATTGTAATTAACAAGGTAGGAAAGTAACACTTGATTACGCTGCCTTGAACAAGATCAAACATTTTAACGTTATCCTGTTACCCCCTCCTGCATTGCACTCTGTCCAGGCCAGTTGTAAACCACCCTGCCCATGAGCCTGGTTTTATCAGTTCCAAACTGAATAATTGTCAATCTCCCCACCCCACACCATCCCAGTATAAATGTAGTTCAATCTCTGGGACGGCTGTTGAGGGTTTGGGCTGGCCACTCCTTGCGCAAAGTGTCGCTCCTGCGACAAGTGTTTTGGCACTTCAACAGGGGCAAGTGTAGACATTAGTGTTCCAAACCAATTTGCAAGTAAGTTCCCCTTCATCTTCTAACTTTCCTCAGCCTTATTTATATTCCCCTCCATCAACCCTCCAACATGCTCACACTAATCTTCTTTGCTATAATGTCCTCTCTCCTCAAATTCTCATTTATGTACCCCCCCCTCCAGCCCACAACCTGTACATATCTTCCTCACTTCTGCCCACTCAATATTGCTGCACTTATCATCTCCTGCTCATTCTAGGCCCATGCAGTGTCACCACTTCCACTCCACTACAGCATCTGCCCTCCTATAAATCCCACTCCCACCTTACCACCCTCACCCTCCTACTACTCCTAATGTCTGGAGATATCGCACCAAACCCCAGTCCTCCTACACCCTATTCCCACCCCAAAAATTTGCTGTCTACCTCCTCCAAGAGTAGTCGTAGCCCCCACTTTCTCATCCCAATTCCCCAGATTCCACAAGTCAGGTCCCCCCTTACATGTGCCCTCTGGAATGTCCACTCAGTCTTTAACAAACTAGCCTCTATCAAAGACCTTTTCCTATCTAACTCCATTAATCTATTTGCTATTACCGAAACCTGGCTCCAGGAATTCAACACTACCTCTCCAGCTGCCCTGCCCTACAGTGGCCTCCTCTGGTCTCAGTGTTGGACTTCTTCTCTCACCACAATGCACCTTCCAGGTTCTTCCCTCACTTCCCTCTCTTTCCCCCTGCTCTTTCAAAGTGCACTGCATTCGTCTTTTCTCTCCAGCTTGTCTGAGGGTCGCAGTCATTTATCGGCCTCCTGGACCAGTGTCACGCTTTCTGGATGACTTCTCTGCATGGCTACCCTATTTTCTATCCTCTGATATACCTCCCAAAATCCTAGGTGACTTTAACATTCCAATCAATATTAATACCACAACCACTTCTCAACTACTGAACCTAACCTCCTCTTTTAACCTAAAGCAATGGACACAAGCCACCACTCACTCCAATGGCAACATTCTTGACCTCATATTCTCCCATTGCTGCACCCCCTGAAACCTCTCTAACACCCCCTTACCTCTCTCTGATCACAACTTTATCTGTTTCACACTCTCTCTGTCTTCTACCTCCCATGCTGCCAACCTACAAATCACTAATCGGAGAAACCTCCGCCACCTCAACCCTTCCCTCCTTCATTCTGCTACTGATGGCCTCTATGACAAAATCACACCCCTGTCCTGCCCAGAACAAACCACTTCCATCTACAATAACACGCTGTCCTCCTCCCTAGATGCACTTGCTCCCCTTTCTACATGCAGGACTAGGCCTCATCTGCCACAACCCTGGCAAACAGATGACACTAGAGGTCTCAAGAAATGCAGCCATGCTCTTGAGCGAGCATGGTGTAAATCTAATTTCCTGCAAGACTTTACTCTCTACAAATCTGCCCTTCTCAAATACTACTCCTGCCTCCACACTGCTAAACAAACCTACTACAAATCTCTCATCAAAACCCTCTCACCCAAGTCTCGTCAACTCTTTTCTACCCTTAATTCCTTACTTCACCCCCCACTCCCCCCACCTACCAACTTGCTTACCGCTCATGAAATTGCCAACCATTTCAAAAGCAAAATAGACACAATTCGTAAGGAGATATCCAACATCTAACTTCCTCCCCTATCCAACACATCAGATCCAATACCGCACTCAACACTCTCCTCCTTCTGCCCTGTTACCACTGAGGAAATGAATGAACTCCTCTCCATGGCCCACCTCACCACCTGGACTCTGTCCCCTCACAATTACTGCGACCACCTTCCCACTCTATCCTAAACTCCCTAACCCACATCTCCAAACTCTCCCTCTCCTCTGGCGTCTTTCCCTCCCCGCTCAAACATGCACTGGTTACCCCCATACTTAAAAAACCCTCACTTGACCCCACCAGTTTGAATAACTTAAGACCCATCTCCCTACTCCTATATGCCTCCAAGCTCATCGAATGCCTAGTCCATGACCAAATGAGTTGCTACCTCACTGACAACAACCTTTTCGACCTTTTATAGTCCGGCTTCCGCCCACCACATTCCACTGAAACTGCCATACTAAAACTCACCAACGACCTACTTACTGCTAAAACCAATGGCCAGTACTCCATACTCATACTCCTGGACCTCTCTGCTGCTTTTGACACAGTTGACCACCTGCTTCTCCTCAGCAAACTCCACTTCCTTGACCTCTGTGATTCTGCTTTATCCTGGTTCTCCTCTTCCCTATCTCAGTGCACTTTCAGTGTCACTTACAACTCCATCTCCTCTGCTCTTCTTCCTCTTTCTGTTGGGGTACCCCAAGGCTCTGTCCTTGGGCCTCTCCTATTCCCTCTCTATACCTGTTCCCTGGGCCAGTTGATAACCTCCCATGGCTTTCAATACCACCTCTATGCCAATGGCACCCAGATCTATCTCTCCACTCCTCAACTCACACCCTCGATCTCCTCACGGATCACCAACTTACTGAATGACATATCTGTATGGATGTCACACCGCTTTCGTAAACTCAATCTTTCTAAAACTGAGCTTGTTCTATTTCCTCCTTCCCGGTCCACCCCATGACTTTACTATTAAGATCAACAGCACAACCATTAGTCCCTCTACACATGCCAGGGTGCTGGGTGTAATCCTTGACTCTAACTTCTCCTTCATCACCCACATCCAATCACTGGCTAAATCTTGCCACCTTAACCTCTGCAACATCTCCAGAATTCGACCTTTCCTGACTAACGACACCGCAAACCAACTTATTCACTCCTTGGTTATTTCCCGCCTTGACTACTGCAACTCTCTCCTAACTGCCTTACCCTTACACAGGCTGTCCCCCCTTCAGTTTATTACGAATGCTGCTGCTAGACTCATACACCTCACTAACCGATCCGTGACTGCTGCCCCTCTCTGCCAATCCCTTCACTGGCCTCCCCTACCCTACCATATAAAATTCCAAATACTAACCACAACATACAATGCCATCCACAACATCACCCCCAGCTACATCACCAACCTTATCTGCAGATATTGCCCAAATCATCCCCTCCACTCTTCCCAGGACCTCCTGCTCTCTAGCTCCCTTATCACCTCTTTCCATGCTTGCCTTCAGAACTTCTTCAGAGCCTCTCCCATCCTCTGGAACTCCCTGTCCCAGTATGTCCTATCAGCCCCTACCCGGTCCACCTTTAGGAGATCCCTGAAAACTAATTTATTCAGGGAAGCCTATCCCTCACCTACCTAAGAACTGTACCTGAGCCACCCCCATCAACCCATCCCCCGCAGCTTTTACCTTTTGTACCACCATCCCCTCCCTTTAGAATGTAAGCTCTATGAGCAGGGCCCTCCTGTCCCTTCTGTATTGAACTGTATTGTAATTGTACTGTCCCCCCTCTACTTTATAAAGCGCTGCATAAACTGTTGGCGCTATATAAATTGTGTATAATATTAATGATAATAGGAAGAAAAGGAATTCCTATCCATGGACGTTCATTAGTATTTAAGGGAAGTACAGTGTGGGGTGACCCACTGAAGTCAGAGCATACCAATTTTATATTTTACTATAGATATGAAAGGGAAATCTAGCGAGAAGTAGCAAAAGATGGGGGGTGAAGAAAAGACGAGGAGGAAGAGAGATAGAGAAGAAGAAAAGAAAGAAAAAAAGGGGGGGGAGGGAAGGGATAGAAAGGGGAGGGAAAGGATAGAGGGTGGGGTTTTGTAGGAAGGGGAAGGAGTGAGATCCCTCCCAGGAGGTGAGGAGCGTCTGGTTCATGCTGAGCGTTGTACTCGTCAGGCTGTGAGCTCTGGCTTTAGAGAATCATTCAATCCAAGCTATAAATAGCTGAGGTATCCGTCTGAGAAGCAAAATAGGTCCCAATAAAACCATCTGGTCTTATGTTCCTCAGATTTGTCCCGGATGGTAGTGATCAGGTCTTCCATTCGTTCAATATCATTGACCCTTGTGAACCATTGGACTACTGTGGGGGCAGACTGCTGCTTCCATGGGCTAGGAATACAGGCCCGTGCAGCATTAAGCAGAGGTTTTACCACTTCCCTACCATCGTATGCAGGATGACGGCCGGGAAGTGGCTCAGTTATCCTGACTGGGCGTCATATGACTTCAAGCATGATAACATGCCGGCGCACACCCGTGGGGGTGTGCATTGTGGTGATCGGCAGTGCGGTGTGTCAGTCTGACCCACCGCATTACCGATCTCGGTTTAGAGCTTTCATTGGAAACTATTTACCATGTGATCAGCCGTGACCAATCACAGTTGATCACAGTGTAAACAGGAAAAGCCGTTTATCAGCTTTTCCTCTACTCACGTCTGCAGACGCAAGTAGTGGAGAGCCGGTCGGCTGCTCTCCTGACAGGGGGGTCTGTGCTGAGTGTTTATCAGTGCAGCCCCCCCTAGGATCGCCACCCTAGACCACCAGGGAGCCCACCAAGGAAAGCCCAACCAAGGGAGAACACCAGTGAGCCGATCAGGACCACCAGGGAGCTGATCCTAGACCACCAGGGAGCCCATCCTAGACCATCAGGTAAGGGGCACAATGCCCAACATGGATGGCCCTCAGTGCCAACTTCAGATGCCACCCTAGACCACCAGGGAATGGGCCCCTATTAGTGCATCTGTCATTGCCGCCCACCAGTGTCCGCCAGTGCCCCCTATAAGTGCCCACCAGCGCCACCTATCAGTGCCCACCAGTGCCACCTACCAGTGCCACCTATCAGTGCCCATCAGTGCTGCATATCAAGCTGCCTATAAGTGCCCATCATTGCTGCATATAAGTGCCTCATCATCAGTGCCCATCAGTGCCACCTCATCAGTGCCGCCTCATCAGTGCTAATCAGTACTGCCTCATCAGTTCCCGTCAGTGTAGCCTCATCAGTGCCCATCAGTGAAGGAGAAAATGTACTTATTTACAAAATTTTGTGACAGACACACAGAGAAAAACATTTTTTTACAAAAAAAATTTTGGTCCTTTTTTATTTGTACCGCAAAAAATAAAAACTGCAGGGGTGATCAAATACCACCGAAAGAAAGCATATTTGCGGCAAAAAAATGATAAAAATTTTGTATGGGTACAGCGTCGCTCGAACACACAATTGGCATTCAAAGCGCAACAGCACTGAAAGCTGAAAATTGGTCTGGTAGGGAAGCGTGGAAGTGCCTGGTATTGAAGTAGTTAAGGAGGGATTTATGATAACATTTTCTTGACATGGGAGTGAGGTTTAACAGGACTGCTGCAGGGTCATCGGTTAGGAAAATGGCCGTAAATTTGTGGAAGAATCAAAGGACTGGGTGCCAGAAGGTCTGAAGTCTGGGGCAGTCCCAAAAGATGTGGAGAATAGTGCTCGGATGTTGCTCGCAATGCCAGCAAAGTTCAGACTCATTGGGAAATATTTTGGCTAAAGTTGATGGAGTGCGGTACCATCGCATGGTTATTTTGTAGGAAGTTTCCTGATATTTGCTACAAAGTGATGATTTTTGCGCAAAGAAAAGTATGCGTTCCTTTTGGGGTTCAGTGAACTTGGTCTGTAGGTCCCTTTCCCATTTTGTCAAGAAGGGGGGGACTGCAGTAGTGTGGAGGTCTAGTAAGATCTTGTATGATATAGAGAGTGAACCGCAAATAGGGCCTTTGCTTTGACAGAGTTCCTCGAATGCATGCAGCTGCCTATGAAAAAGCTTGGGTTCAGGCTACTATCTAATGAAGTGGGAAAGTTGCATAGCTCTCTAGAAGTCCAGTGCAATAGGTGTCTGTGCAGAAACCATGTTCTTCGTGGGAATCCATCCTGTGGGTCGCAGAAAGTGGGAGGCGTGTAAGAGCCCTGTTGGGGCCGATAAGCCCAGGGAAAATCCCAGATGACCCACAATCAGTGTCATTGGGGAGGGAAAACTAGACAAGGCATCTAGTCTGAAGAACCTTACTATCTCTGTGAGGGTGGGGCCAATCAACGGATGGGTAGTCAAGTGGGAGGTCTTTTGCTTTCCTGTCCAAGGTAGTCCGGCCAGTGGGGCCTGTGTAAACTCCTGCTCCAGGGCTACCCAGAGGTTCAAGTCTCCATGGCGGCACCAATCCACTACTCGCATCATATGTGTCATGGTGTAGTATAAGGCAGGGTCTGGGAAGCCAATGCCTCCCTTTAGTTTCAATCTCAGCAGGAGAGCCCTATCAATGCGTGGGTGTTTGTTGCACCAAAGAAACCTAGTTGATGCAGAATATATAGCCTGAAAGAAGGACTGAGGCAGTCTAACAGGTAGGGCCTGTAGTAAATATAGAGGTCTTGGCATCGCATTCATCTTTAGCACATTGCAACGGCCAAACCAGGATAGGGCAAGAGAATCCCATTTCTTAAGATCCGCAGTGAGTTTTGACAGGAAGGGTCGAAAATTCAAAGGATAAATATTGTTTAAGTTTGCGGGAGTTCTGGTGCCCAGGTATTGGATTGAAGGAGTGGCCCACTTAAATGGTAAGAAGGGGCATATGCCTGCTAAGGTTTGGTCCGGTATAGAGATATTCAATACCTCAGATTTTTGAAGGTTAACCTTAAACTTGGACAGGGCACCATACTCTTTCAATTCTTGCAGTAGTGAGGGCAATGAGGTAACCGGTTTAGTAATAAAAATAAAAGGTCATCTGCATATGCTGCGACTTTGTGGTGATATTGGTCTGATTGTGAAGAAACACCCAGTCTACCCTGTCAAATGCCTTTTTCGGCGTCAGTGGATAGGAGTAGAAGAGGGGTGTCAGATCTTTTTGCTTTCTCCATGACATTCAGCGTTCGTATAATGTTGTCTCTTGCTTCTTGAGTCTGTATTAAGCCAACTTGATCCTTCACAATTAAGCGTTGTAATAGATCATTTAGCCTGCTAGCTAGGATTTTCATAAAGAGCTTTATATCACAATTTAGCAGAGAAATGGGCCTGTAGCTAGAACATAGTAGTGGGTCTTTTCCTGGCTTTGGGAGTACCGAGATGGACGCCCGTAGCATGTCAGGGGGGACACGATGTCCCTCTAAGATGGTGTTAAAGGTTATGATAAATTGTGGTGCGAGCTGGGTCTGGTACGTTTTGTAATAAAGAAGCATAAAACCATTGGACCCGGGAGCCTTCCCGGTTGTGTGTCCGCTAAGGCAGAAGTGAATTTCTCTACCTTTAGTGGTTATGATAGCAACTCCTGGTCCTCTTCAGTCAGGGAAGGGAGTTTGGCCTCCTGTAAATATTCCTGGATTACTGGGTCCAAGTTGCACAACTTCGAGTAGAAATCTCGAAAAACCGCTGCCAGGTCTAGTGAAGCATTGACCTTGGAACCCGTGGGGGTTAAAATAGTGGGTATGTATGATCATTTGCATTTTTGTCTCAGGGTGTTTGCCAGCATGCGGCCGCATTTGTCACCATACTCATAGAAGGAGCATCGGGCCTTGAGTAGCACTCGTTTTGCTTCAAACAGAGACTGTTCTCTGATTGCTTCCCTGGTCCAGATCAACTCCGCCTCTGTTACATGGTCAGGTCAGGCTTTATTTTGCCTCTCCAAAAGGTGGAGTTTGGCCAGGAGGTCTGATAGGGCTTTGGTGTGGCGTAGTTTAGCCGCATGGCTGTGCTTGATGAGGGTCCCCATGATGTAACATTTATGAGCCAACCACAGAGAGGGTTAACCATCGAGCCAGTATTATCTGCAAAGTAGGATTGGAGTTCACTGAGGATCTCCGTTGCTATGTTAGGGTCCCTGAAAAGTGTTTTGTTCAAATGCCAAATTGGTGTCTTGGGAAAGGAGTGCGGAAGGAAAAGTCCAGGAGGACTGGAGCATGATCGGAAAGTGTTATCTGACCAATTTCTGCTTTAGAGGCAAAGGTAATCGCTGTGTGTTTCAGTAGGACAAAATTGATTCTAGAGTAAGATTGGTGAGTGGCAGAGTAAAAGGAATAGTCTCGTTCTTGTGAGTGAAGTATCCTCCAAATATCGACCAGCTGATGAGCATGCAACAGGTCTTTCAGTCGTTGTCGTGCACCGCGAGGTAAGGAAAACAAGTGCACAGAGGAATCCTTTGAGGGGTCTGAGGTAAGGTTGAAATCCCCTCCCAAGACGAGAGTGCCCTCTAGGAAAGACTCTAGTTTGTACTCAGTCTTATAAGACATGTATGAAGGAGATAGCAACTACCTGGATGAGCAAGTGATTTGAAGTGTGCCGTAATCACGTGGTCGGTACGCCTAAAAGTGGGCATACCCAAGATAGTAACCTGATGAAGAAATGTATATAAAAAAGGGGAAGGCGGGTGGGGCACGAGATCCCAGCGACGTGCAGAAAGGAGAGAGGTTCCGGCTTTAAATGCCACCCGACTCCTCCCACAAACTGAAGGAGATAGCAACTACCTGGATGAGCAAGTGATTTGAAGGGTGCCGTAATCACGTGGTTGATACGCCTAAAAGTGGGCAAAAAATAACCATAGTAGGATGAAATTGCTTAGCAGATTTATTGTTCCAACATGTCACCTTAGTCCACCAAATGCATGAAAGCCTGAGTCATCTCCACTTTGGGGTCCGGGATATAACTATTCAAACAAGATGAACTCCATCTCCCTATTCTCTTAATGACATGACCCGGCACCCTTGCCGAGAAGCCACAGAGGCAGCGCCTATCCTGAACGAATGCCCTGAATATGCTTTAGGATTTAACCCCAGGTTAGATAACAGAGTCCGACAATAGTTAACAAACACTGATGTAGACAAAGGAGCAACAAGGAACGGCAATAGCGGACTATCCTTGGGTCTCCTCTAGAAATGTCTCTAGTACCTGTAATTGATTTGTGTTAGGCAGGTAAAAGTTTGCAAGGGTAAATGTGTGAGAATCTAGTTTGCCTTTCAGGAGTAGGACCCTTCCCTCTTGATCTTGGTACTCATCGAAGAACTGCCAGGTGAGGGATTTGGATAGGAGAATGCTTGTCCCCTTAGATTTAGAGGACGTAGCCGGGCTATGGTAGGCCACTGGGAAATGCTTATTGGTAAATCTTTGGACCCTGTCTGCTCTAAAATGGGTCTTTTGGAAGAAGGCAATATGCACCCTGTGTCTCCAGAGTTGAGCTAGACAGCTGGTGCATTTCTCAAGGGAATTTAACCCTTTAACATTCCAAGAAAGGAATTTCACAGCCATGTTGTCAATGGGTCTATTAACGCTCACCTCCTAGGAGAGGGCAAGGGGGGGATGGGGGAGGAGGGTTAGAAGCTAGTAAGAAAGAGAGTAAGTAGTGGAAAATGTAGGGGAAGTTGAAAAGAAAAGAGAAATTGAAGTGGGGAGGAAATTCAGAGAGATAGAAAGAAAGTAAAAGGTGTAGCCAGAAGAGAAGCTCCGTATAGGAGAATTACTGCCACCAGGGCAGAGTATTCCTACCGTGGGAGTTGGTAAGGCACAATCTAGCACAGAGCCCCAGCCTTTTGGGGGCTCCTGCTGCAACACTAAACATTTGCTGGCGTATCAACACAAATATAGAGGATAATATAATCATGGTGAAATAACTTTTGGAAATATCCAGACAGCAACATAAAGAACAAGAAAACATTTTTTTTTTTTAATTAGTCACCTACGTTGGCCGCCCCACGAGATGCCTAATCCCAGTTAGACGAGCCAGGGGGCCCAAGGGTTAAGTTCTCCTATCTCTAGGCGCGTCCTCAGACCCTTTTATGTGGTGCCACTGAGGCAGTAACCCTGATAGCCCATCGGACACTCAGCAGACATCCCATCGGTCTACCAAGATCCACCAAGTTGGCTGCAGGACCTATAAAGAGGGAGACCCCCGTCACATGATGGGAATTTGGAGAGCATCCCCCATGATGAAGCTTGCTGCCAGTGGTATCCGCTGAGGACCAGGGTCACGGGCAAGCCCTCCGCGAAGGCCAAGGAGTCGACCAGAGGTAAAGTCAGCAGTACCCATAATATACTTAACATCCATAGCATAACGGGTGAGCCAAGAAGGTATGTAATCCAGAGTCTGGTGACCAACACTCCCCTACCACCTTTTGTTAATTGGCAGACGCCCTGCTCCCGGGAACCCACCGGCAAATTCAAAGGGCCTCCCTGGAGGCCACCAATACCATTGAAGAGAGCATCTGTGTCCCACCACAGGGCAGCCCCCCCACTCACAATATGAGTTCGAAAAGCCACCCAGGCCTTTATGGGGGATTCACCGAAAACTCCCACACTTAAAAACGGCCACGGTTGGTGGGCCCCGCCATGGGGTGAGCTTTTCAAACTCATATTGTGAGTGGGGGTGCTGCCCTGTGGTGGGACACAGATGCTCTCTTCAATGGTATTGGTGGCCTCCAGGGAGGCCCTATGAATTTGCCAGTGAATTAGCCCAGGGAAAGGGGTTTCCACCCGTCTCGCAATGGGAGTTCGGACTATCCCCCCAACAACTGGGCTCCCTGTTTTTGACCATAACAGAGGGTCTGATTCGCCGATGGACACACTACACCAGATAGGAAATTGCCCAAAGGCAATGGCAACAGTAAAAACCACAGATATGGAAACAATAACTTAATGGCTGGGTCAGGTAGATATGAGAGCCAGGATCCGGCCACCCTCTTTCCCCAATCCCCACCACCCAGTGAGCTCGAGAGATGGAGTGCTTCAACCGAGACCATTTCTCAGAGACCCCCTCCCCGCAATAATATTCCATGCCTGCTAATAGCATATGTAGAAGGGTATGCAGAAACCCCCTTCCCGTATTAATGCTTATAAGTTCTATATCCTATGGCTACATATGACAAGGGATATGTCATTCACCCCTTAATAATAAACCCCGGCCAAAAAAAAGGGGGTGGATTAAACAAATATGTAGGGAGCCCCCATCTCTACCGTTGCATGGGGAACTAAAAAGTCATAGTCAAGAGGTTGTGCTTGTTGAGCTAAGGGCCAAAGTTAAGCAGATTTAGAGGTATGTTTAAGCTATATGGAAGAGAGCAGTTATCAGCAGTGTTTGCAAGCACATAAGTTCAAGGGACCGGGTCCCATGGAGCTTGCAGATGGCCCCTTTGGGAACGTCGGTTATTGTGGTTTCCTTGTGGCCTGCCATCAGAAGGCTGGTGTTGTGGGTTCTGTGGTACGGCAATCAGGAGCCAGTTGGGAACAGCAAATGTAAACAAATTCGGGAGTTCCGAGGGTTGACACTATGGGAAGGTCTCTGGGCCCTTGCATATGAGAAGATGAAATAAGTGTCCCCATTTGTAGGTGAGGCCTTTCTCTCCAAGTGCGTCTAGAAGTGGTTTCATTGTCTGCTGCATCATCAGGGTTCTTCTAGAGACATCTGGGAGGAGATGGACAGCTGCGCCATCAAATTCAAGGACCCCCACCTGCCAGGCCCACTGTAAAATCCTCCTTCAGGTTAAAGGAGTGAAGGCAGCAGAGTACATCTCAGGGCCTATCGAATGTATCAGCTTGTGGGCCCAGTGTACAATGTACTCTGTCAAAAATCACATTTGCGTCAGGCAAGCAGTCTAGGTAGCGGTTAAAGTTGGAGGTTACCGTTGTGCAGAGTTCTGATTGAGGGATGGATTCAGGGATTCCCCTCAGGCGAATATTCTGTCTACGACTGCAGTTTTCTAGATCATACAGGAGAAACTGCAGCTGTATTATTTGATCAGAAAGTTCAGTCTGCAAGGACTGCGCAGTTTGAACGGACTGGAACACTGCACCCCGCTATTGCTCGATTACTGTTACTCGAGTATCCAGGGCAGAAACCTCCTGCTTGAGGGTCTGTAGCTCACCCCTCATAGCTGTCTCCATCCTAGTGGCTAGCATCTCAAAGTCAGATCTAGTGGGTAGTTGTTGTAGCAGGGTCCACAATTTGTGTGCAGGATCAGTGTTTAGTATGGGCCCTTTAAGTTGAGAGGAAGGTGAAGTGTTACTCACTGCGCTCCATAATTGTGAATGCACTCCATCCTTTGCTGTGGCTGGGGTGAAGCAGTGCTCAGCTTGTGAAGGTGATGCCTGTGGAAAGACACTTCCTATGCAGGACAGATCCTCCTCCATTTTGATCGATGCTGCCGGGGACCTTGGAAGGCAGGGAGGGAGGTCACTAATAGGGGAGTAGGGTGGCATTGTATGCTTGTCTCTCTGCTGCAGTGGTGCCTGAAGCGCAGTTGCCCCATCCTCCATGTCCTTGGCCGCATGGTGAGCCAGCGCCATCTTGGAGACTGTCGGTGTAGAGGAGGCCAGTTTTTGCAGCTTAAGGTAAAGATCCATGCCGCTATTGTGGTGTATAGAGCAGCTCTCTGGTCGGCTGAGTGTCTGGGATACTGAGGAATACCAGCAATGTGCGGTATGTTAGTAGAGGTAGGCTGCAAAGGAGCCGCTGGCCGGGAGCTCTTAAAAAAAGCATCTCCACACTGCCATGCAGTGACCACGCCCCCCATTATTATTTTTTTAATACCTTTAAAATCACTGCATTGTAGAACTGCATTGAGAAGTACAGTGTTAGTTGGATTGTATTCCAGGATTTGCTTTTCTTCAGCTGAGAGAATGTACAAAACCGTGAGACTTTATATAAAGTCTCATAAATCTTTCATTAGGGTCTTCATGTTATATAGTTTTAATATTATGTTATAGATATATTACTTATCATTATAAAAGAACATATTTCACACTTTTTTCCAATTTGTCTGGAAAAAAAAACAAAAATCGGCTTTAAAAAAAAACAGGGAAAAAAACTTTTTTCCCAATGTTTCCATTGTTTTCCAGGCCTTCCCATATATAATTCTGTATTCCTGTCTGTGTTGTATACTTTTTATATTTTGGGTGTATTTTGTTGCTCTTTGATTTTCTTTTTCACAGCAAGAAAAAAATTTAAAAATGTTAAAAGACATTACAGATAGATATTTTTTTACATTTTATTATTTGATGTTTATTTACAAAACAACAAAAGTACACCAAAAAAGAAGTATATTTTAAATTAAAAAGTCCTATGAACTGTTTAAAGTACATTGTTCCTTCAGGTCCTTTTCACACGTGCTTACCATATGTCTGTTTTTCCACCATCCGTTGATGGAGGAGAAATGGACACCGATGTATTAGGCAAGCTGTTAGCGGATGATCATGCATTGACATTCGCTGACATCCGACTGCACTAGCATTCTCTTTTGCAACTGAAGAAAGCCCTATTTTTCTTCCATTAAAAAAATGGGAGTGGGCCTAAATGGATGTCAATAGACAAATGGTCCATTTTTGTATCTGTTTTTGCCTTGGTTGTTAGGAGCTGGCACCCGTGGGCGTCCTGAGAACCAATGACAGTACAAATAAGTGCGTAATGAGTACAATAAAAAGATGATGCTACTGATTTCCATGTTTTTCCATCACACAGGCTTTTTATTGGGGTGCAGGTTTAAAGTGGTTGTTACATTACCTATGAGAAATTATGTAATTCCATTCCTTACATTTAGATCTAATGTGCAATAGCTGTAAAAATTACTCAGCAAAACACCTTATTTACAGCGCCACAGGACACTCACATAACCTGCTGGCTTTCTCCCTCCTTGAACTGAGCACCACAGTGGGAGGCGCCATGTTTCCCCACTGACATTGCCTGGGAGACAGGAGGAAAGAGCCAGCAGGTCACGTGAGTGCTCCCCGGTGCTGTAAATAAGGTATTTCACTGAGTCGTTTTTTAAAAACATAGCTACTGCACATTAGATCTACATGTAAGGAAGGGAATTACATATTTTTTTAAACTAGTAATTTTAAACAGCCAGCGGCCAGAGGGGTAGGGAGGAGATGACTAACACAGACACATTGAGCTGACAGGCAGAGAGGGAGAGACAAGAGCTGAGGATGACGGAGGCACATAAACTGACCACGCTAATCAGGGCTCAGTGGTAATTACCATGGTCAGCACACCGAGGGGAACACTGGCAGGATCAGCCAGGTTTTATCACAGCTTAGAGAGGGACAAATGACACTGTGCTGTGTATCATGCTGTAAAGGATCAGAATCTTTTTGAGTTGAGCGAACCCGGACTGTAAAGTTCGGGTCCGTACCGAACTTTGGGGTGTCCGGGACCCGGACCCAGACCCGGACTTTTCAAAAAAAGTCCGGGTTCGGGTCCGGGGGTTCTGGTAATTTTAATGAAAAATCTTAAAAATGCTGTAAAAAAGCCCAGGAAGGTCCTAGAGGTCTGCA
>BLSH010078506.1:98374-115786 GCA_018402905.1 Glandirana rugosa | reverse complement strand
TAGAAGTTGCGAGGGGACAGGATCCAGGGGGCAGGTGGTGGGGTTGGCTGTTGAAAGGAGTTGGAGAACTTCCTCAGAGCTAACAGGTTTGAAGGAGGAAAGTGTTAAGTGGGTTATTGGACTTAGTGTGTTGGTTGGTGGGGGAAGCTTGACACATGATATCTCATCACGAATTGTGTCAATTTTGTTTTTGAAGTGATTGGCAATCTCCTGGGAAGTGAGCAGGTTGGTGGGTGGAGGCAGTGGGGGGCGGAGTAAGGAATTAAAGGTAGAGAAGAGTTGACGAGGCTTGGATGAGAGGGATTTGATGAGAGTGGTGTAGTAGATTTGTTTAGCGGAATGGAGGCAGGAGTTGTATTTGAGGAGGGCAGATTTGTAGAGGGTGAAGTCATGTAGGGTTTTCGTTTTACGCCACACTCGCTCAAGAGCGCGGCTACTTTTCTTGAGACTTCTGGTGTCTTCTGTTTGCCAGGGTTGTAGCAGACGAGGCCTGGTTCTGCATGTGGAGACAGGGGCAAGTGTGTCCAGGGAGGATGACAATATGTGGTTGTAAACAGAGATGGCTTTGTCTGGGCAGGAGAGGGGACTGATTTCATCATAAAGGCAGTCAGTAGCAGAGTGAAAAAGGGGAGGGTTGAGTTGGCAAAGGTTCCTGCGGGTAACTATTTGTGGGTTGGCGTTGTGAGCGGTAGGAGACAGGGAGAGTGCGAAACTGATGAGGTTGTGATCGGAGAGAGGAAAAGGGGTGCTAGAAAAGTTGCAGGGGGTGCAGAGGTGGGTGAATACAAGGTCAAGAGTGTTGCCACTGGAGTGAGTGGTGGTTTGTGTCCATTGTGTTAGGTTGAAGGAGGAGGTTAAATTGAGTAGTTGGGAAGTGGCTGAGGTTTTAGCATTGACTGGAATGTTAAAGTCCCCAAGGATGATTGCAGGTACTTCAGAGGAGAGGAAGTAGGGTAGCCATGCAGAGAAGTCGTCAAGGAAGCGTGACACAGGGCCGGGTGGTCGGTAAATGACTGCAACCCTCAAACGAACAGGAGAAAATAGACGAATGCAGTGCACTTCAAAAGAACAGAGGGAAAGAGAGGGGGGTGTAGGAAGAACCTGGAAGGTGCTTTTTGGGGAGAGGAGAAGTCCAACACCTCCTCCTTTCCGTCCACTCGACCTGGGTGAGTGAGTCCAGAGGAGGGCACCATGGCAGAGGGCCGCTGGAGATGCAGTGTCGGATTCCTGGAGCCAGGTTTCAGTAATTGCAAGGAAATTCAGGAACTTGGAAAAGAAAAGGTCATTGATGGAGACAAGTTTGTTGGAGACAGAGCGGGCATTCCAGAGGGCACACATAGGAGGGGTGCTGACTCTTGGAGTCAGGGGAATTGAGGTAAGACAGCGGGAGTTACGGCTATTTTCATAGAAGCTAGACTGTCGCTTCTGGGCGTAGGAGTTGGCTAGAGGAGGGCCAGGGTTGAGGGCAATATCCCCAGACATGAGTAGTAGTAGGAGGGTGAGGGCAGTAATGTGGGAGTGTGACCTAGATGAGGGCCGGCGCTGCAGTGAAGTGAAGGTGGAGCTGTTGTGTTGGCTCAGAATGAGACGGAGGTGATAGGTGCAGTGGTATTGGGAGGGCAAGAGTGAGGGGGATATGTATAGGCTGTGTGGCGGTGAAGGGGGGTTAAGAAGTGAGAGTTTGAGGAGAGAGGGTGTTACTGCAAAGAAGAAAAGTATGAGCATGTTGGAGGGTAGGGAGAGGGGAAAAGAGGAGTAGAAAATTAATTTGAAAATTTACAGACTTGAAAATAGATAGCTATTGTTTGTACTTGCCTTTAAAGTAGTTCCTTATTTAAAGTGCCGTTTTAAAAGTGCCCACACTTAAACACGCAGTGGCACTTTAAATAAGCAGTGGCCAGCCTTGCCCTCGCCGGCCGTCCCAAGAATTAAACTGAATTTATACTGGGATGGGGTTGGGGAAGGTTAACAATTATTCAATTTAGAGCTAATCAAAGGGCACATGGAGAGAGTGGGGGATTTCGGGCCTAATACAAATTGCTAAACAAGACACAGGCTCTGCAAGATAAGCAAGGTGTTTGATCTTGGCCAGAACACCATAATAAAAGTAAGTGTAACCTCAATAGACAAGTATAAACAACAGATTGAAAGTCTTCAGCAAGGCAGTGCTTGATATCAATCATGCAATGTAGCCCAGTTTTCAAAGACTTTAGTCAGTGGTTACCGATGGTTACAGCAGGCAGATATGTATGCAGACAGTCAGGATGGCTTTTTAAGTTGCAGGGAGAAGTTAAAGCAGTTACCGATGGTTACAGCAGGCAGATATGTATGCAGACAGTCAGGATGGCTTTTTAAGTTGCAGGGAGAAGTTAAAGCAGTTACCTGGAAAAGCAGAGCAGAGAGGACATGATGAGGATGACGGTGATGATGTGGTTGCTTGTTAGAAGCGGGCTATAAAGTTCTGTGTATATTGTCTGCACTATATAAATACCTGTGATATATACATAACATGTTGGGTGCGTGATGCTTTAAACTAGTTATGGGTTGTTTAATATTAGTCCAACACAAAGAAAGTTTAAAAAGATCCCATCACCACATTAACATTCCTTAATATACTTTAATTGATAGCTGCATTTAATTAAGTGCACATTCTTGTGTTCTGTAATCTAATGATGTTCTGTAATCTTCCTGATATACAGTATATCTTGCAAATGTTACAGGAATCCAGCACTTAAAGGAACTGTCAGATTCTTAATACCTCTAACATGAGTTGAGAATGTGAAGTGGAGACCTGAGCTCAGAACTGCCATTTATGTGTTTACATAAGCTACTGGCAGTGCCAGTTGATCACTCCAGACAATTTAAACACAGCAGCAATACCAGCTTTCTTTTTTCTGTGAGTGTCAAGTTGGTCACTGAGCCAAAAGTTAAGCAAAGCAGCTGCCACTTTGCATGGGGATCACAAGCTGGCAAAGCTTTGTTTCCATAAGCCCCAACTGTGAGAGAGTACCCAGCATATGGACACCATGCATGCATGCATGCACAGGATTAGCAACTGCTCTCTGTCAAAAACAAGATGGCAGAACTTTCAGAGCACATTGACTGGGGTATAATAAGAGCCCTTATCAACCACTTCGCTACCTATATGGGAGGTAAAGAATATATTTAGACCATTTGAACATAAAGCTTAATAGATAAAATGTAGGCAATAAACAAATGAAAATAAAGGTCAAGTGTGACATTTATAACAACAGCCAGAGAAACAAGCAAATAATAGGGAAATGTAAATGTAAACTCATGATGTCATCAAAATAATTTTATAAATGTTATAATTTTATAAAAAAAAGAATACAGGTTTAAAACAGCATGATTTCAGATAGACGTTGTGTACTGAGACATTGAAACTACAGCTTGGCGGCATAAGAATTGCTATAAACCGTGTTATAAAGCCGCAGGTGAAGGTTTGAGCAGAATAACTCATTTTAGACACCATGAAGGTGAATGATAACACAAAACAACTTTATTTATCTCTTGATAAAAAGGCTGCTTTTTGCTGCCTCAGTACATTTCCAGGAATTCAGGTACTGCAGCAGCAAGGACCCCACCTTCTGGAGAATGAATATTTATAGGATCTTCTGTAATAGCGGACAAAATAATGGCCGGACTTAATAAAAATAAATAAACAGAGTAAACTTTAAAGCGGATGTAAACCCTCACATATACCAAGTGAAGTGAACAGCCTCAGATGATACACAGAGATGAAACAAATCTCTCTGTATAAGTTTTACATATATATATGCTGTCTTTACATTTATATACTGTTTAGAAAGGGCACGTTGTGTTAGGATTTTCACTTCCTCATCCCCCTCTAGGAGGGGATTATTTCTGGGCACTGTGAGACAGCTGATTGGAGGAAAGGCACACACCCCATCCCCACACATGCAGAGCTTATCTCTGAATTGTGCAGCAGTGTGCTAATCTATTTATAGCAACCTCCTCCGGCACACACTTCTATCTCGGAGAGCTTGTCAAAAGTTGATGGCTGATAGCAGAGGAATGGAGCAGGACAGAGCTATGAGAGACACTTCTTTGAAGAGAGATAAGAAAATACTTCAGATAGATGTGCCCACCTCAAATTTTATGAATCAAGTTTACATCCACTTTAACCACTTGCTGACCAGCCATTGTCATTTTACTGTGGCAGGTCGGAAACTTTCCCGCAAATCACCGTCATTGTACGTCAGTCACGGGAACGGGGGTTGCAGGCGCACACGCCCGCTGCACATCCTCGGAACCCGATGCAGGTGGTCGGCGGCCACAATGTCCACCCGCGATCGCTCCACAGAGAGCCAGAACGGGGATCTGTTAATGTAAACAAACAGATCCCCGTTCTGACAGGGACGTGAAGAAAGATTTGCTGTTCCCAGTGATTGGGAACACCGTTCTCTCTCTACCCCCAGTCAGTCAACTCCCCCCACAGTTAGAAACACCTCCCTAGGGAACACTTAACCCCTTGATTGCCCCCTAGTGTTAACCCCTTCCCTGCCAATGACATATACAGTAGTCAGTGGCTATTTTTAGCTCCGATCGCTGTGAAAATGTCATTGGTCCCAAAAAAAGTGTCAAAAGTGTCTGATCTGTGCGCCGCAATGTCGCAGTCCCGCTAAAAATCACAGATAGTTGCCACTACTAGTAGAAAAAAAATAATAATAAAAATGACATACATCTATTCCCTATTTTGTAGACAATATAACTTTTGCACAAACCAATCAATATAGGCTTATTGTGATTTGTTTTACCAAAAATATGTAGCATAATACATATCTGCCTAAACTGAGGAAAAACTTTGTTTTTTTGCATTTTTTTTTTTTGGTTATGTATTATAGTAAAAAGTAAAAAATATTGTTTATTTTTTTCAAAATTGTCGCTCTTTTTTTGTTTATAGCGCAAAAAATAAAAACCGCAGAGGTTATCAAATATCACCAAAAAAAGCTCTATTTGTGGAAAAAGAGGACGTCAATTTTGTTTGGGTACAACGTCGCACAACCGCGCAATTGTCAGTTAAATCGACGCAGTGCCGTATCGCAAAAAATTGCTTGGTCATTAAGGGGGTAAATCCTTCCGGTCCTTAAGTGATTAACTGGAAGGCAATGTTGTTGAGAAAACTGTTCACAATATTCAACCATCCAATCAGATGCTAGCAAAAAATTATTTTTTGGTAGTCTCCTCACACATGATTAGATATTTATAGTGAACACAGCAACACTTTACATCCTGATGCATTTCGCACTGCCCACTGGGTCTTAGTTATAGGATGGGAGCATACAGCAAGATAAAAGATTTTATGCATCATTAGCCACACGGAGAGAATCATGATAAAAGGTGAAAAACAGGTGCCAACTAGCGAAGAGCAATCAGAATTAAAGTTACAGTGGGGAAAGAGATTGTATACAAACCATGTAAGCAACAAATATGAGAAAGTGTTGTTATAAGCCACAATGGTAAAACTAAATAAATGAAAAGTGAGATAATAAAATAAAGAATCTTAATGAGAACACAAAAATAATGATTAAAAAGAGATCAGGCAAATATGAACAATAATGAAAATGGTGAATAATTAGAAGGGTGAAAAAAAAAATAAAGAGTGGAAATAAATTCTTATAGGAGAAAAATGAAGATGTTGTGTTAAAGAAAACTGAGAAGTGTCAGAGAAAAAAATAAACTAAATTTGATAATTGGAATTAAAACCATTTTGTGTCATCCTGTTCAAGGGAACATAACAGGGATTGAAGAGAGAATACCAGTGGGCATATGAGAAATTGTCAACCTGAGAAAAAGGAGTACAAGCAATCTTATTATATGTATAGCCATGCTATGGTGCTCATTGTATCAAATTTAAATTTCCATTTTGTCAAATTGTAATGGGAATATGTAAAAGGTGTATCTGTTTCTTGCATTAAAGGGTTTGTAAACCCTCAAGGTTTTTCACCTTAATGTATTATATGCATTATGGTGAAAAACCTTTTCACCTGCAGCAGCCCCCCAAGCCTCCCTTTACTTACCTGAGCCCAAAAGATACCCAAGCCTTGTAGCTCATCCGAACTGTGAATACACACAACAGCAGGACTCGGGAGCGCGCCTGCATGGGTGACCCCAGGGAAGTGTGGTGGTCACTCGAGAAGATGGGGTTAGGGGCCACTCTGTGCAAAACCGCTGCACAGAGGAGGGGAGTATGACATGTTTGTTATTTTTTTTTTAAATATGAGCCTTTACAATCACTTTAAGCTGATAAGGTCCTGTTCGACAAGCTTCCGAAAAAGGTACAGCTTGTTACCTCATGGCTGGATGAGGTAAAAATCAGATTTTCGTGTGGAGACGTGAAGATGGTCCGAGACCTTAGTCTTATCTGAAACCAATATGCCAGAAAACTCATGAAAATCGAATGAACTTATGTCATGAATCCGGCAAAGAATCATGAAAGTCTTATTCCATACAAATTGAACTCATATTGTCATATGCTATATTGGCAGAAATAGATAAATCTGTGTCCAAATAGTGCTTTTTTAGTATTATTCGACATGTAAAATTGTTAACCTCTATTATTGTGGAAAACATTAGTGACAGGTAGGGGGTGTGCTAAGATTCTTTATTTATTTCATTATCTCACCTTTCATTTATTTTGTTTTTCTTTGTGGTTTACACTCTCTCATATTTGTCGCTTACATGTTTTTTATACACACTTTTTTGCCACTGCAGCTTTAAATCTGATTGCTCTTAGATATAGTAGTTGCCACCTGTTTTTCATCTTTCAATAAAAAATCAAAAAGCCAGTGTGGCAGGTGGCCAAGAGGGAAATCATATTGCTAGGGTCTCTATGAAGTATAAAATGCCAGCGGGTAATTCAACTAGTACACCCAGGGCTCTAATATCAATTTTATGTGGTTTACCCATTAAGGACAATGATATATTATTGACAGACGATGACAAGGGCAAATGTTATGGTGCATAGTAATCTTGAAATTACATTATTTATGAGCTATGACATAAAATCATGTCTTGCCTGTTATACCCCCCTTTGTTAAGGAGAAAGAGGGGAATAATAGACAAGATGGTGTTGTTAACAACACAGCATGGATTGTGCTCTTGTGGCTAACAGAAGTCAGTGTTCTAAAATTACTTGAAAGATATGTTGAAAAAAATAGCAATAATAATAAATGCACACCTTTTTTGCAGATAAAAAAATGTGTATTATTTTTTCTTATGAGCCTGTATAGCATTGCACCTGTGATCAGCAAAGAACTCATCAGTGCCCTGGTAGTTCACTGAGAACCACAAGCCATCATCCATATTGGCTGATGGTAGTTATAGTTCTCCCATCCACAAAACTGTGAATGAATGACGCGGCCGGTTTGGCATTTTTTTTTTATACCTGGCCCGTTGTCACAACAGAGACCGGGAGGAGGGTTTGGGGGCTGCTCAGTTAGTAATATGTTGCATGTGAAATCCTAAATATGGGCGTAACATGTTACTAAAAGTGAACTTTTCCTTTAATGTGAACAAATCATCAGGACTAGATGGCTACAAACCAGAGTTCTCAAAGAACTTAGCCAGGTAACTGCTAGACCATTATTCCTAATCTTTAAGGGCCTGCTTACTGACTGGAATGGTACCAGCTGATTGGTTAAAAGCTAACGTGGTACTAATATTCAAAAAGGATTCAAGATAGATACCCGAAAACTACAGGTCAGTCAGCCTAACATCAATAGTATGTAAGCTAGAGGGGATGACATGGAAACATATCCCAGGATATGCTGATGAAAATAGTATCATTATTAATAACCATCATGGATTTATAAAGGAATATTCTTGCAAATTAACCTATTAAAATTGTATGAGGAAGTGAATCTGGGTAGAGTAAGGCCTCTGGATGTAGTGTTCCTGAATTTTTCCAAGGCATTTGACACATTACCACATAAACGCTTAATCTAAAAACCCTTGTTGGTTACAGGAGTGTACCCAGAGGGGTGCATTTTGGGGATGCCCATTGTTACAATCCTTCTGGAAGGCAGTTTTTCCACACAATTTGCAACATAACAAAACGCCAAATCATACAATCACCTGTCCTGGCCTTATTAAACCCCCAAAGCAAAGGTTAATTGTGACACACATCCTCCTAGCAGCGAAATTAAGTATTACTAAACTGGAAAACAAACAAAATCCCTAGCATACTAGATACCCTAGACCTAGTAAGTCTACATTCCTCCTATCAAATTGCTTCTGGAACCAACAGGAGCAACTATTCCATAATACTAGACTAATGGTCTCTCTGGGGGAATTGCCTAAAAGAAGTCGATCTGGCATCATTGCAATAATCTAGAGCTCTCACTAAGACCTTGTTGAGAACGTATATCCTTAATACATAACTGCTGCCCTTGCTAATCCAAGTACTACACAATAACACAATGCCCCTCCCACCACAGCAGGATCGCACTAAGGGGTGGCGGAAAGAGGGGTGAATCGACCACTGACAAATAGATGATGAGAATGGGGTGAAGAGCTGCAGAGGTAATGTAAAGTAAGGCACTTGGGGGCTAAAAATATGAATGCAAGTTATACGCTAGCAGCAGAACCACTGGGGCAATCAAGGATGGAAAAGAATCTGGGGACAGACTAAGCAATAGCATGCAACGCTAAGCTGCAGTACACAAGGCCAGCACACTAATTGCATGCATTAAAAAGGATATAAAATACACACAAAAGGAAAAACTAACAGGTGCGCTAATCAACAGTTTGATATAGCCCCCCAGCTGGCTATTGCTGATAATTAGTCAAAGGGTGCTGCTGCTCTCTATGGATCCTCTGGGTGGCAGGCACACATCTAGACAAAAAACAAAAGAAGAGAGCACAAAGCTTAATAAGATAAAGTTAAAAACACTACAGTGGTCAAACCCACATTGTGTGAAGATGGATACAGCATAAGGATTCTACTGTGGTCGCACTCCAATAACCACCTTAAGATCCCAACAGGGGAAGGGGGAGCTGTGGATGTTAAATCTAGCTGCTTGTATCCTAGCAAGATGACCTGAGGAAGGAGGCTATGCCTCCGAAGCACGTTGCCATGGCAACTTTGTGATGTCCTCACTCTCTTTCCCCTGTATCCTGTTCGTGTGTCCTTGAAGAGGAGTGCCGGCTGGACCAAGCGCATTAGGAATTGTCAAGTGCGGTGGTGGAGGATAGCCTTGAATGGGCTGCTAGGATCCAGGAAGCTAGATTTAAAGGCCATGGCTCCCCCTTTCCGTGTCAGGATCTTGAGGTGGTTATAGGAGTGTGGCCACAGTGGAATCCTTTTGCTGTATCCATCTTCACACAATGTGAGTTTGATCATTGTAGTGTTTTTAACTTTATCTTATTAAAGTCAAGTTACACTAATGCGGCTTTGCGCTCTCTTCTTTTGTGTTTTGATTAAAAAGGAGATAAAACTATAATCCTACAACTTTACAAATCTCTGGTTCAGCCATATCTTGAGTATACCATCCAGTTCAGGCTGAAAGTCCTCAGGAAGGATGTGCTGGAACTGGAGAAACTCCAGAGAAGGACAGGAACACTAATAAGGGGGTTGGAGGATCTCAGTTATGAGGAACAGCTATACACATTAAACATATTTTCCCTGGAGAAGAAATGCTTAAGAGGAGATATGATTGCAATATACAAATATCTAAATGGTGATTATAGCATTGGGAGGAAACTATTCAGTCTCAGGTTGCTGAGGAAGACATGTGGCCCCTCAATGAAGTTGGACTAGAAGTTGTGTAACCTTAAACGATGTGGGTTTTTCTTTTTCTTTTTTTTACTGTAATAGCGGTAAGATGTGGAATTTACAATCTGTGGTGTCAGCAGGAAGTGTCAATAATTTCAAAAAACTTTTAGATGGGCATCTTAGGGAACACAGTATACAGGAATAATGAAATTGATAGGGGCATAAATACATACACACACCCACACAGGTTAAACTTAAAGGACTGGTGTCTTTATTTAAGCTTACCAACTATGTCACTGTGAAATTAAATAAGTACAAGTGACTATTGGAGTTGAGCGGACACCTGGATGTTCGGATTCAGCGGGTTGGGCCGAAATTCGCGAAAAAGTTCAAGTTCGGCCCCAAACTTGACCCGAACTTGTAACTGAACCCCGAACCCCATTGAAGTCAATGGTGACCCGAACTGTTGTACACTAAAATGGCTCTAAAAAATACCTGGAAAGGGCTAGAGGGCTGCATAAGGAAGCAAAATTGGGGTAAGAGCAGGACATGTGCCCTGCAAACAAATGTGGATAGGGAAATAACTTAAAATCACATAAAAAAATTAAAAATGCAGGAGGAGGTGGATGCGGAGTAGGAGGTTGAGGAGGTTGAGGTGGCGGTGACCGTGGCGGTGTAGGTGGAAATGGCAGTGGAGGAGGAGGAGGTAGCCAACGCTGCTTTTTGTTTGTTTTTTTTTTTTTTATAGGGGTAGCCCCCAAAATATTGAGACATATTAAAAAAAAAAGGATACGTTCACTTAAGTATACCAATGGCTGTGTGAGGCCGGTATAAATGGCTATTCTGCATAAGGTACAGACAAGTCTTGTGGGATCCATGCCATTTTAATAAACGTTAGCTTGTCCACGTTGGCTGTGGACAGGTGGCTGCGCTTGTCTGTGATAATGCCCCCTGCCGTGCTAAACACATGTTCAGACAATACACTGGCTGCAGGGCAGGCCAGCACCTCAAAGGCATAAAGGGCAAGCTTAGGCCATGTGCCCAATTTGGAGACCCAGAAGTTGAATGGGGCAGACCTATCAGTCAGTACGTGTAGGCGGGTGCACACATACTGTTCCACCATGTTGCTGAAATGCTGCCTCCTGCTAAGATGTTGCCCATCAGCTGGTGGTGCTATTTGTTGTGGCGTGCTGCTGACAAAGCTTTTGCACATTTCGGCCATGCTAACCCTGCCTTCTGAAGTGCTGGCGGTGCCACAGCTGCATTGGCGACCTCTTCCTCCTCCTCTGCCTTCGCCTTGTGCTTCCACTGAGCCCCCGGTGTCATTTGGGAATGCCCTCAGCAGCGCGTCTACCAGCATGCGCTTGTAGTCGTGCATCTTCCGATCATGCTCCAGTGAGGGAATTAAGGACGGCACGTTGTCCTTGTAATGGGGATCCAGCAGGGTGGCCACCCAGTAATCAGCACAAGGTGGAGTTCCACCTTGTGGGCACGTCGCATAGGAGGCAGTGGGTGGGAAGGCCAAAGTTCTGCTGCAGCGCAGACAGGCGAGCAGCAGCAGGTTGAGAACGCCGAAAGCGCGCACAGGCGGCCCGCACTTTCTGCAGCAGCTCTGACATATCCGGGTAGTTTTTTTGGCGTTTCTGCACCACCAAATTCAGCAAATGCACCAGGCAAGGGATGTGCATCAAACCGGCTAGGCCCAGAGCTGCTACGAGATTTTGCCCATTATCGCACACCACCAGGCCGGGCTTGAGGCTCAGTGGCAACAACCACTCATCGGTCTGTTGTTCAATGCCCGTCCACAGCTCCTGCACAGTGTGGGGTTTATCCCCCAAGCATATCAGTTTTAAAACAGCCTCCTGTCGTTTCCCCCTGGATGTGCTGAAGTTGGTCGTGAAGGTGTAATGGGGATCCAGCAGGGTGGCCACCCAGTAATCAGCACAAGTTACAATGTGGGCAACTCGGCTGTCATTGAGCAGGCACTGCAGCATGTAGTCGCTCATGTGTGCAAGGCTGCCCAGAGGCAAAGACAAGCTGTCCTCTGTGGGAGGTGTATCATCTGTGTCCTCCGTATCCCCCCAGCCATGCTCCAGTGATGCCCACGAGCTGCGTTGCGTGCCACCCTGCTGTGAACACGGTTCCTCCTCCTTCTCATCATCATCATCCTCATCCTCCTCATCCTCCAGAACTGTGCCCTGGCTTGAAAATTTTTTACCTGGCCTATGCTAGTGCAGGAACCCACCCTCCAAGCCACTTGTGAATAACTGGCCTGATAACCGTGGAAATGACCCCTCTTCCTCCTCCTCTTCCTCCTGTGCCACATCCTCTTCCATCATCGCCCGAAGTGTTTCTTCATGGAGTCATAGAAGTGGTATAGTAATGCTGAGAACAGCGTCATCAGCACTGGCAATGTTGGGGGAGTACTCGAAACATCGCAATATGGTACACAGATATTGCATGGAGGCCCACTCGGTGGTGAAGTGGTGCTGTTCTGCAGAGCGTCTGACCCGTGTGTGCTGCAGCTGAAACTCCACTATTGCCTGCTGCTGCTCACACAGTCTCTCCAGCATGTGCAAGGTGGAGTTCCACCTTGTGGGCACGTCGCATAGGAGGCAGTGGGCGGGAAGGCCAAAGTTCCGCTGCAGCGCAGACAGGCGAGCAGCAGCAGGTTGAGAACGCCGAAAGCGCGCACAGACGGCCCGCACTTTCTGCAGAAGCTCTGACATATCCGGGTAGTTTTTTTCACCACCAAATTCAGCACATGCGCCAGGCAAGGGATGTGCATCAAACCGGCTAGGCCCAGAGCTGCTACGAGATTTTGCCCATTATCGCACACCACCAGGCTGGGCTTGAGGCTCAGTGGCAACAACCACTCATCGGTCTGTTGTTCAATGCCCGTCCACAGCTCCTGTGCAGTGTGGGGTTTATCCCCCAAGCATATCAGTTTTAAAATAGCCTGCTGTCGTTTCCCCCTGGATGTGCTGAAGTTGGTGGTGAAGGTGTTACGCTGACCAGATGTGGAGGTGGTAGAGGAGGAGGAAGCGGAGTAGGAGGAGGAGGCAACAGGAGGCAAAGAGAAATGCCCTGCAATCCTCGGTGGTGGAAGGACATGCGCCAAACTGCTATCCGCCTCAGGCACCTATGTTTTGTCACCATCAGAGACGTGCTGCGGTGGTGTTTCATGTCCTCATCCTGAAACCGAAGTGGTTGGGCATAGGTGCACTCAATGTCTTCCACTTCTGGGGCAGGGCTATGTGGATGGCCCACAGCATGCACACCAGCAGAGTCATCAAAAAGCATAAGAGACTGCTGCATGACTTGGGGCTCAGACTGCTTGGCTGATTTACAAGGGGCTGAGGTGAAAGACAGATGGCCATGGGGTTAAGGTGCCAACTCTGAGCTTTCAGCAAGGGACCGGGTGGGAGACAATGTGAAGGAACTGGAGGCATTGTCTGCCACTCAATCTACTATTGCCTGTACTTGTTCTGGCCTCACCATTCATTGAGTGCCATTCGGGCTTACCATATAACGTTGAAGGTTCTTTCGGCTACTCGCACTTGAGGAAGGTGTTTCACTTGTGCGTGTAGCTGGCACAGATCGACCACGTCCTCTCCTTGCAACAGGAGCTTCACCAACATCACCAACACCAGCTACACCAGCAGCACCACGACCATGACCACGTCCTTAATTTGACTCTCTCCTCATTCTGGATGCAAATGTACTATTTACCACAAATTTGTATTATTTTTTATAATGCTAATCTGTCCCTCACACCAGCAGCAGGATCCTCTCCCTACACTAGTATGAGGTGATTTTATAATGCTAATCTGTCCCTCACAGCAGCAGCAGGAACCTCTCCCTACACCAGTATGAGAGGATTTTATAACGGTAATCTGTCCCTCACACCAGCAGCAGGATCCTCTCCCTACACTAGTTTGAGATGATTTTATAACGCTAATCTGTCCCTCACACCAGCAGCAGGAACCTCTACCTACACCAGTATGAGATGATTTTATAACGCTAATCTGTCCCTCACACTAGCAGCAGGAACCTCTCCCTACACCAGTATGAGATGATTTTATAACGCTAATCTGTCCCTCACACCAGGAGCAGGAACCTCTCCCTACACCATTATGAGAGGATTTTATAACGCTAATCTGTCCCTCACACCAGCAGCAGGAACCTCTCTCTACACCAGTATGAGATGATTTTATAACGCTAATCTGTCCCTTACACCAGCAGCAGGAACCACTCCCTATACTAGTATGAGATGATTTTATAACGCTAATCTGTCCCTCACACCAGCAGCAGGAACCTCTACCTATACTAGTATGAGATGATTTTATAACGCTAATCTGTCCCTCACACCAGCAGCAGGAACCTCTCCCTACATCAGTATGAGATGATTTTATAACGCTAATCTATCCCTCACACGAGCAGCAGCAACCTCTCCCTATGCTAGTATGAGATGATTTTATAACGCTAATCTGTCCCTCACACCAGCAGCAGGAACCTCTCCCTACACCAGTAAGAGATGATTTTATAACATTAATCTGTCCCTCACACCAGCAGCAGGGACCTCTCCCTACACCAGTATGAGATTATTTTATAACGCTAATCTGTCCCTCACACCAACAGCAGGAACCTCTCCCTACAAAGGTATGAGATGATTTTATAACGCTAATCTGTCCCTCACACCTGCAGCAGGAACCTCTCCCTATACTAGTATGAGATGATTTTATAACGCTGATCTATCCCTCACACCAGCAGCTGGAACCTCTCCCTACACTACCTACAGTTTGGGTTCGCTCAACTCTAGTGACTCCCTATGCTAGTATGAGATGATTTTATAATGCTAATCTGTCCCTCACACCAGCAGCAGGAACCTCTCCCTACACCAGTATGAGATGATTTTATAACGCTAATCTGTCCCTCACACCAACAGCAGGAACCACTCCAATACTAGTATGAGATGATTTTATAACGCTAATCTGTCCCTCAAACCAGCAGCAGGAACCTCTCCCTATACTAGTATGAGATGATTTTATAACGCTGATCTATCCCTCACACCAGCAGCTGGAACCTCTCCCTACACTAGTATGAGATGTTTTTATAATGCTAATCTATCCCTCACACCAGCAACAGGAACCTCTCCCTATACTAGTATGAGATGATTTTATAACGCTAATCTATCCCTCACAGCAGTGGCAACATCGTCTCCCTACGCTAGTATGAGATGATATGACATGCAGCGCTACATGACTCCAGCTTATATCGAGGCCAGGTCACATGATGTACTGACCAATTACAGCCATGCCATTAGTAGTCATGGCTTCTAAGGGCAAACAAGTGAAACGCTTGTTGATTGGCTGCCCTGCAGCTATTCAAAAGGCGCGAAAAAATACCTGAACCTCGAACCCGAACCCAGACTTTTTCTCAAAGGTCCTGGTTCGGGTTCGGGACACGGACACCCTAAAGTCCGTTATGAACCCGAACTTTACAGTTTGGGTTCGCTCAACTCTAGTGACTATTAATGAAGCATAACTAATTAGAAAAAAATAAAAAATAAGGAGAAGACAGCTTTAAGTTTTTTTAAACAGTTCAACCTTTTGAAAAATGCCTAATTGGCAACACTATAAAAATATGACAATCCTTCAAACTACATGCATATTATGCAAATTGTAGTTATTAGAACTTGCAGTGACAAAGCTAAGACATCCTGGTGATGAGATACATGATTCTGTAAAAACAAAAGTATCTCTGAAATATTTTAGGGACTTTAAAGGAACAATCAAGTAGCAGATGTTGATTGTTTCTTTATTGTAATGCTATGTACCAGGGAGATTCATGCAATTAAAAATGTTATTTAGAGCCATAATTCATTACCTGTTTCAAATGTCATGCTGCTTTTAATAATGAGGGTATTTATTAACTAGCAAACCATTCAGAAGTGAATTACTAATATCTGTTGCCCCTTTATCATATCTGTTAATCATATTCATAGTTCACTTTAATTAAAAAGATAAATACACAACAATGCATTGCATATTACAGCATTACAATGCCTAAATAAAAGAACGTTTTCCTTTTGATGACCATTAAAGATAGCCCTCAACTCAGCAACTGTGTCCAGTGGCTGATATTCTAGAGTATATTTTACAGCATGATGATAATCTCAAAATGTCCATGGCAAAACTGACATTTATACAGCCATAGCTGAATGAGACTCATCCCTCTCATACTTTTAAATGTCCACAGACCCTCAGAGAATGTATAAGTACTCTGTGTTTCTCTTTTAGAAAAATGGATAGATATATTAATCCTCTGGGACACCAATGATTTAACTTTTTAGAATGCTCCTAAATGCTTCTATATATTTTAACATTCTGAGGAATACATTTTGACCACATTGGGTTAATATTCATCAAAACTGCATACAATTGCTGCATGACTAACTACCAAGAATTACTTCTGGGTTGTGTATGACAGACTTGATACATTAAAATATTTGATTGCAGAATGGGATACCTTTTAGGAGTTAGTTTATTCCATTTTTTCCATGCAATAAAATCTTTAAATAAATCTATGGTCACAGCTTACAATTTATTTCTTTAACATCAGAATTGCAATAGGAATACAAGCAATAGCTATATTTGATAATCTAATGTAAGCTTACTTGAAAATGTCCTTTCATGTTGTGAGTGCTGCCCATCTCTTTCCACAACTTCCTGGATTCCTTGCATGCATTGCAGCTTATCTTATGCTATTTACTTTCAATTTCTACATATCCCATGACTGCCTGCAGTCAGTAAATCCTATACTGAATGTGCCTCCTGAAACTTCTCTGATCACTTCTGTAGTTCAGAAGGCAAGCTTAGTGAATTCTGTGACACAGCAGTGCCTATTCACAGGACGTAGTGAATACATGTCACATAATTCAAGGAAGTGTAGGGTTCTTCACAAAGTGAGTTTACAAACTTCAGGATCAAATAGATTATTAGGAGTAGATTAGTAAAAAAAATAAATTCACTGTGCAAATTAATCTATGATTTTACATTTTGGCCATAGATACTCTTTAAGCCAGGTTTGGGTCATTATCACATTATCCTTTATTAATCCTGATTACATACATTTTTTTCTGGTAGATGGCTCAAAATTGTTTCATACCGATCAGTTCAAAGATATATCATGATAGTCATGATATATTAGGAGTAGTGTTGAGCGAACCCGGACTGTAACGTTCGGGTCCGTACCGAACTTTCGGGTGTCCGTGGCACGGACCCGGACCCGGACATTTCAAAAATCGTTCGGGTGTGATGAGGATTATATAGTACTGATAGTACTATATAGAAACTTGACTAGCCATACTTTGTTAAAACTCGGTAGATGGTCTTTTTTTACATACATTAGTCCTAATTATTTCCTATTACACTATTACTGGGTTTGGACCGAATTTCTCATAGATACCGGTTTTACATTTTAGTATCTAATTAAACGTGTCACTTAAATAAAAAAAATGATTAGATGAGGATTATTAGATAAACTAGGACTTCAAACATTTGAGTGAAACACTTCTTGGGATGTGAAGGAACTTAATACACTGTACATAAGTGATGCAGGACACTTATCCGTGACGACACAGTGTCTTAAGT